>KV012587.1:127274-138784 GCA_001598015.1 Dorcoceras hygrometricum | reverse complement strand
CATTGTTGATGGAAGGTAGGGTTAATTTAAACAATTTTAAATACCCTTTTGTTTATCGAATAAACATTTTATCTTGATATAAGTTTTAAATCAAATTTAAAACGAGGGATTTTATTTTTTTTGAAAAATTTGGTCTCATGCATATTTAAATCTAATTTAAAACATGCAAACATGCGGATTCATTTAATCTATATATCAAATATATAAATAAACATTGGGATGATCGATCGCGAGAGCTATGCGGTCCGTGGTTGCCAGCCACGGACCTGGGTCCAATCCTAGGGGTAATGCAATATGCAATGCAATCCTATTATTTTCTTTTCCGGTTTTACAGATCTTCGGTCTTCAATATCTTGATCGTCATCGTCCACCGTCTTCGGATGTCCTCCCACTAAATCATTTTACATTACAGATCTTCGGTCTTCAATATCTTGATCGTCATCGTCCACCGTCTTCGGATGTCCTCCCACTAAATCTAGTAATTTTTAAATTTACTTTCCACCGTCTTCGGATGTCCTCCCACTAAATCTAGTAATTTACATTTAAATTAACTATGACAAATAAGGGATACATTTATCAAGGGGTGGGAACGGGCCACAAACAGGCCCACTTTAAATGATAATCAAATATTTAAAAAACCGAAATCAAATAAAACCTATTGCATACACCTAACACATTGGGCACGGCTCTCGATCATCCCAATCATGCAATTAATCTAATTAACATGCATAATTTAAATAATCTAATTATTTATCGTAAAATCATATTCTAATTACGAAATCGTATTTTATAATAAAATCGAATTTTGCCGATAAAAACTTTTTAATCAACAAAATCATATTTTATTACAAAATCATATTTCATAATTAAAATCACATTTTACTAATTTTAATTGTATCAATATTGGGCTTCAAACAATTTTAGGCCCAAAAACTTAAAATTTTAAAATCGATCAAAACCGGGCCCGACATCGCATACCGGCCCGAAAGCTTCACGGGCTTCCCGGGACAGGCCCGAACCAAACCCTAGAAGAAAACAGACCAGCCGTCACGACATCGCCGGAGACTCGCCGGAGCGGCGGCCGGCGACGGCGGCGCCGCCACCACGAAAACGCGGCGGCAGCGCACGCATCATCGCACGAAGCGCAACGCCGCGTGCGCAACGTCGACCAGCGCCCTCGTCGCGTGCCCTCGCACGACGCACAAGCGTCGCGGCGATCTCGCGCACTCCATCGGCCAGCCATGCGCGCAGCGGCGCCTCCATGTCGCACAATCGACGCGGCGGTGTGTAGCAGCGGACGCATGGTGTAGCGCAATCGTGCGGCGTAGTCGCGTGGCCGCTCACGCGGCCAGCGCGCGCATCGTTGCGCAATCGAGCGCTCCACGATAGTCTACCAGCGCTGCTCCAACCGGCCAGGTCGCACGAGACACGGCCAACGTTTTGCTTTGGCCAGCGCGCAAGTCGCGCGCCTCGCGATCGTTTCAAAAGTTTTGTTCTCCGATCTGAAATTTAAGACGTTAGATACAATAAGGCAATATCGTATGATCAGATCCGAGAAAACACTGGCTCTGATACCACTGTTGGGGGTCCGGATCTGCCCCCCGGCGAGGCAGCGGAAGAACAAAGAAATATAGCCGGGAGACGATCAATACGAGAAACAGACAATACAAATATCGTCATTCATGGGGCGTTCAAAGCGAATACCTTGCTGGCACTTGTGCCGGGCTCCAACCGAAATTACAAGAACCCGGCTCTTCTCGATAGATTGCGATAGATAATCTCCAATCCGGTCCACGACCAGAACCGAGACTCCTTCGTTAGCCTGCACTAGAAGCACTGACGAATTCTGCACGAACGGATTCTCCTCGTCGAATCAGCCGGAACGAATTCCGGCGACTCGAGGCGGCAGCGGCGGCGTGTGTGAGAGGAGGGAGGCGGCGGCCACTTGTGTCTAGGGTTAGGTTAAGTTGTGAGTTATATTTTTTAATTAAGTCTTTTAATAATATTTAAATAGATTAAGTGTTGGACTTGGATCGGCCCAACGGGCCCGGGTCCAACAATGAACATTCAGTTCATCTCCACCACCGAGACTTCATCGTAACTCCGATCGCCGATCAGATCGGACCGATCGACTCAGTTTCCGAAACTGAATAATATGATCTGAAAAACCGTTTTTCAGAACCCCAGTGCAAAATGACCGTTTTGCCCCTCAACAGCGGGAAACCCCGGTTTGACCCCTGTTGACTTTTAGGAAGTTGCACTTCCCTATATCCTCTTCTCGTGCTCAACACATTGAGCTGAGTATACGTGCGGGAATCTCGAATCTAGTACTTGTGTGACCCTCAATGGTTCAGGGATACAGCTAGCCGTGGGCCCACAACCATTGTGGCTCCGGAATCACAATTCCGGACCTGCCCAACGGATCATGGTAAAGCGTCTAGCAACATCGCCCCATGATCCCCTAGGTATCACTGATAGTGTCTGCAAGAACCAGTCGGTCGTGGTTAGCGTACAGTACGGTCCTTTCAATCCATATATCCCGATCAGATCAACGACCATTGGTAAATCGAGAGTCGCTATAGATCCGATAACTATGCATACATCTTGGAGATCGAATAGTGACATCGCGAGTGTAACTAGGTAAACACATTTACCTAAAACACATCTAGTACTCTGTCCAGAGATTTATACACTATTATCCCCTCAGATAGCATAGGATATCCACGCATGTCTGCGAGCGGTGAATCCTCGACAACGATGCATCCTCCTACATGCATCGGGGTCTCACCCAATCCTCGACAACGATGTATCCTCCTACAGAATACACAGCGACTATTAGATGTGTTTCATGATAGCCGTCATACCCACTATCACATCTAACATACGCTTTAGTGCATTCATGGTCTTTACTCAACGCAATTGTAAATCATTACACAGATAATGAAAGTAAAGAACGCCATATAAGTAAATGCGAATATCATATATAAAGACTGTTTTTACAAGAGTCTATAAAACCCACACGCCACAAGTTGGCTAGTTGGGCATCTACTCTAACAATAATATGTTTCAAAAATTTTTACAGCTCAAAGCCAACTTCCAACGAGTTATCAGCTGGGAAGCTTTCTCAGTGGTACTGTTGTCTCGTGTAATAAAATTGTTTTATGCGGAATAAAAACAATTCAAGCAGCTGAACGATTTAATCAAATGCATAAATGTAAAAGTAGTAGGAACGAGAGATTTTTTTCTGGAAATTCGGAGAAATTTCTCCTACTTCTCCCCTTCTTCCACAATGGGAAGGATTTCACTAGAAGACTTTGATTTATACAACTCTTGTACAAACCCACTCCCTTGACCCACAGCCAAGAGAACTCATAGCAACCAACGACACACAGACCCGCAGCCTGTTCGTATTACAACAATTCCAGCACTCAGCTGGTGTTGCTATCCCAGCACTCAGACACTCTCTGTCTATAATTTTTCAATTCAAACACAAGTCTACAGAGTATGTGAGGAAGAGTGAGTGACTCCAAAGGTATGAACAATATGTGCGTGTGTCATACAAATGAGCTGGTTCAGGATGAACTTTTCTTCTATGAAGAACTTGGTTAGCTTCTGTAAGTTCGAATGATTTCACAGTGTTCGGTTCTTTCCTTCACATCATCTCTTCTCCTCTATATATACTCTTTGGATGCAACGGTAATAAATGTTGCCAGTAGACACATTGTATACATCCAAGTTGAAGTTCCTGCGGCGCATTAAGTGCTTGTGAGAGTACAGCTTCATTAAATGCATTGCCCTTTTTGGCAAGTCTGTGCCGTCTTCAGTATGTGTCATATCCCCGCATATCTGGTTTTATATTGAAGTAGTCCCAACGACTACAAATCATGGCAGAGATGTCAAATGATTTGTTTCAGACTGTACTTGACTTCAGACATTCTGAAATTAAAATTGCATATGTCGTTCTGTACTCAGTTGGTTTTATTGTCATGTGCCAAGCTGGTTTACCCATTCCGGTTTATGAAACTGAGCTGGTCCCTGTAGTCTCTTAACATTCAGCTGGTACAATATTCTGAGTTGGTTTCTGCACTTTCCACCGTCCAGCTGGTCTATACTAAGGTTCCGGGCTGATTTGAGTTTTGACCAGAATACTCTGAGCTGATTTTCCCTCGATCAGCTTGTCTTTGCCCCGATCTGGTTTCTTTTTTCAACATGGTAAGTCTCGTCTAGATCTTGTGTCTTTGATTTTAATGATCTCTTTTACTAATTCCATATCTTGTTCATTTTTCATCACGAAAACTTCTATAATTCATCCTAACAATTTCCTCCTTTTTGGTGATGACAAAACTATGCTCGTAAAAGAAGTGCTACATATAATAAACCAAGTTATAATGAAATTCAAAATTCATCTAAGATTTAAAACCAAGGTGTATATCTAAATCTGTTGTTGGGATCAGCCGGATCACCACTTATTTGATTTGGACCTCTTCCTCCTCCTGAACTGTATCCATGACCTCCTCCAAGGCTTAGCCCTCTTCCCCGTACATTGCTTGGCCAACCGCTTCTTGACCCTTCCCCTGTCTATTCTGTCTTCCTTCCCCATTTTTGGCATCACCAAACTCCCGCAGACCTTCAACTAGTGCAGCGAGCTGAGATTTCACCACAGCCAGCTCATCAACCATCCTTTGGGTCAAGGTGCGTTCCAGTACATCAATTTTTATGTCCAACCCATTAACAACATTTTTGAGCTAGTCACGCATCAGAATAGTATGATTCCTAGTCATATTCGTATCATCACGAATGCATGCATATGCCTGATCAAGAGATGATACGCGTGTAGACAAAGCGGTAAAGGACTGGGCAGCAGTATCCAGGAGCTGGAGAGTAGAAGTATCTGCTGAGGCTGAGGCAATTAGCTTCAAGTTAGAAGGAAAGGGACCCTGATGGTCAGAATCATTCTTGTCAGAAGTGTTATTGGTTAACTGATTCTGTAGAGAAGGCACAGAAACGGCAGGGCGATCTTCCAAAGTCTGAATGGACCCCTGTACAAGTTCATCAGAAGCCTGATTCTCATTCCATTCAGTCTGATGTTCATCTGTTTGAATTGCTGGCTCGTTCTCTTGAGCCTGGTGCTCATGAGAGATCATTGCCGGAGTCTCATGTTCTGGCTGATCAAGTTGGGGACTTGTGGTATGCGCTGCTCCCTACTCGTGACCGACCAAGGGAGATAATTCCAGTGCAGGAGGTTGCTCTTGATGAGAATCGGATGCTAAATATGAGATATACTGATTAATAAGTGGCAGACCCGCCATCACACGATGATTCCTGTGTACTGCTGCTGCCACTCTTAGCTCCTTGTGAAATCGTCGAATGCATTCAAAATCATGATTTACAGAAGGGACATCTAGCTTAAAGTTAGCTAGATGCTCATGATACAGCTTCTCAAGCTACAGTTCAAATAGTTTGTACATTATGAGCGAATGGCGCTCAAACTAATCAGATATGTCCTCTGTCTCCCCCCATTCAAGAAATTGCTCTTTAATTTTAACCAACGATTCAACAGAAGAGATATCTCTAAGGCGTAGCTCTTGACGGAAATGCAGTCATTCCTCAAACATGGTCATTTGTGCGGAGACATTGTTCCGTGCAGATGTGAATAGCAGTTGGCAATATTCTTCCACTGGTATTGGTTCATTCTGAATAGAACCTGAATCCTTAGCAGTGGGATTCACAGAATCCAGTTGGGTTTCACACCCTTGATATGCGATCTGATCGTCATCTCCCATCTGTGCATCGTGTTCACTGTCTTCTCTTGCATCAGCTGTGAAGTTATGATCCTTTTGTCCTTCATGCTCCTTCCGAGCATCAATTCCAGATATTTTTCAAAAGTCACCACCACCTCCCTGTACCATTTGATCATCCGTTGTTCCTTCCTGTTCAGTGGGAGATACTGGAGTCGAATCTGGTTGAGAGGCAAAGGTGGCAGCAGTCCATCCCATTTGCGTATGCTGCCTTTGTGTTCGCCTCTTCTTCACGAAATCTTTCAGAGGCATGGAGATAGTGGACTCTGAATCTGATGATTCGCTAACTTTTTTTTGTCTGCAGCGACCAGTCAACAACGGACACGAGTCCGGTTCAGAAACTTCCTCAGAATCAAAGTGCGTTGGAGCAACTGGTCTTCTTTCCTCAACAGTTTGTTTTTCAGTAGTTTGTGTTGCCAGCTCAGTCACTCTCTTCGTATGTTTCTTCTTTCCTCCACCCATGTGTTTTCTTTTCTTGAGGTTGTTCACACTTGTTTCTTTTGCAGCAGCCAAAGATGTTGTTGCTACCGCTTGTATTGGCTGTGAGCGTTGTGTTGCTCGACCTTCGGTGTTGCTGGCTGTGTCCTCATTGTATTTGCTGGTTTCTCCAGATTGATTAATCTCAGTATTTCTCTTAATATAGGTTTGTACTGACTTACTTGTTAGCACTTTCTGGGAATGCAGCTTCACCAATTTTCCTAGATTCTCCTTCACAATATGCTGGAATAAGGTACTGACCTGAATGGTGAAACCCTGCGATTGTTGTTTAGGAGTTTGCACCATGTTTAATAGCACTTGAAACAGGATTTGGGCCAAGTTTACTTTCAGTCCGATAGTGATTGCTATCATCAGATCAAGTTTTTCACTGGTAACTGATCGAATGAACCAACTTTGGCACAAAGAGCTTTGGCCACATTGTCGTGCAGCAGACGAAATTCAATCGGCATGTTCCTTTTCTTGTTAGGAGCCTTGAATGGCTCATCAGACCCAGAAAAATGTCTTCGTATCTCATGCGCTCTATCCTTTGGTATGGTCAGAAGATTAGTGATCCCCTCAGAAGGTAGCTCAAAAACTTCAATAAACGTATCTTTTGTAATCGCTATACGTCGAGCACCCACGAGACCGACAATTGTTCCTGCAAGGCTTTTTGCATTAGTGAAGAACTCAAGGACAGCCTCCTCGTAGACCGATCCGGACCCCTCCAAAAATCCTTTGAGTCCTGAATCCACCAATGATTTGAACATTTTGAGCATGCCACTGTTCTCCATGGTAAGCACAGAGTCGAAGTTCATCTGCATGGCATTGACGAATAGAAGGGAAGCCATCTTGAATAGTAATGAAATTGGAAATTAGTGCAATACAACGCAGAAGATTGCAGAGAATTTTCGTTTTATATTAGGGTAGTGTGAAAATTTGTTGAATGCGTACTAAGCAAAGCAGAGAAAGATTGTTTTGTTTGAGAGGGGGGAGAGAGAAGGGTTCTCTGGACACGTGTCATCATCAGATTTAATAGTCTTTTTAAATGTCGGAGAGATGACCGTCCGATTTGAAATATTTTGTAAAAACTAACCCAATCTCTACCGTTTAACTTCATATGCCAGCACGAAAACATATAAGGCAAACCCCTTGATAATGTAACACTGTACCTCGAGCTGGACTAGATTGGTATGGTACCAGCCAGCTCGATGGCAACCAGCGGACTGGTTTAGTTATCTGTTTGAATGAAATGATGTCGTATGTCAATGTGTTTAGTTCTAGAATGTAGCACAGGATTCTGAGTGATCGCGATCGCATTAGTGTTGTCACAGAAGATGGGTGCCTCTTGTGCATCAACACCATAGTCCCTAAGTTGTTGCTGAATCCATAGTATCTGTGAGCAACAACTTCCAGCTGCAAGGTACTCTGCCTCAACGGTGGACGTAGCGATTGATGTCTGTTTCTTGCTAAACCATGAAATAAGTATATCACCCAGAAATTGACATGTTCCACTTGTGCTTCTTCGATCAATCCTACATCCTACATAGTCTGCATCACTGTAACCGATAAATACAAGATGGAGTCTTTGGGATACCAAAGACCCACATTTTGTGTGCCTTTCAAATATTTTAGAATACATTTAACAGCCATGTAGTGAGACTGTTTTGGATCAGCTTGAAACCTTGCACACATGCTGACCGAGAACATTGCATATGGTCTGCTTGCTCTATGGTATAGAAGTGAACCAATCATCCCACGATACATGGTTACCTCGACAGCAGTTCCAGCTTCGTCTTTGTCCAACTTGATGGATGTGCTCATGGGAGTTGATGTAGGATAACAAATTTCCATTCCGAACTTCTTCAAAAGTTTCTCAGTGTACTATGCTTGATTGATGAAAGTTCCATCCTCAAGCTGCTTAACTTGTAATCCTAGGAAAAATGTCATCTCTCCCATCATGTTCATTTCAAATTTATCCTGCATTAGCTTGGAGAATTTATCGCAGATATTATGGTTAGTTGATCCAAATATTATATCATCAACTTAAATCTGTACAAGCAAGATATGATTATTCTTTATAAACTTAAACAATGTCTTATCAACCGAACCAATCGTAAAATCATGATCAATGAGAAATTTGGAAAGAGTATCATACCAAGCTCTTGGAGCTTGTTTCAAGCCATATAAATCTTTATCCAGCTTGTATACGTGTTCCGATCTGGTATGATCTACGAAGCCAGGCAGTTATGATACATATACTTCCTCATTCAGGATACCATTCAAGAAGGCACTTTTGACTTCCATCTGATAAACTTTAAAGTTCTTGAATGATGCATATGCAAGAAAGATTCTAATTTCTTCTAATCTATCTATCGTTGCGAAGGATTCTTCAAAATCTTTGCCTTCTTCTTGTCTATACCCTTGTGCAACCTGCCTAGCCTTATTTCGAAATACAGTTCCTTGTTCATCAAGTTTGTTTCTAAAGACCCATTTAGTTCCTATTATATTTTCATTATCTGGTTTAGGGACTAAATGCCATACTTTTCTACGTTTGAATTGATTGAGTTCTTCCTGCATAGCGTCAATCCAGCTCGGATCTCTTAATTCCTCTTATACTTTCTTAGGCTCTATATGTGATATGAAAGCAGAATTAAAATATTCATTTATCACCTGGCTTCGTGTCCTAACAGGGACAGTCGGATTACCAATGAACAGCTCAGGAGGATGATTTTTATTCCACCGAAGATCTGGTCCGTATGAGGTTGACGGGTAGTGCTGTTCCCCCTGTGTCCTTGCTGGTTCTTCTGGGCTACCATAGGTTGATGTGCTATTTGATGTGATATTATCGTTTGCACAATCGTGTTCTGTACCAGCTAGATCATGATCTTGACCGGCTTGCTCAAAGACCGGAATACTAGCGTGGTAATTTTTGTGTCCACATCGGGTGGGTCATCAGCTTGTTGTCTAGGTTTCTCCTCGTCATCGCTTGACTCATCCAAATGAGTGGATTCCACATGTGTGAAAAGATCATTTAACTTTGAGGCTGATGAAGATCGAAAGCTGGTCTGATCGAACACTACATGAGCCAATTCTTCTACCGTTAGAGTTCTATTGTTGAACACTCTATAGGATCATCTAATAGCTGAGTATCCCAGAAAGATACCTGCATCAGATCTTACATCAAAAGCTCGTAAGTACATTTTCCCATTAATATAGATGAAACATTTGCATCCAAACACCATGAAATACGAGATGTCAGGTTTCTTGCCATTCCAGATCTCATAAGGTGTGACTCCATGTCGCTTATTTATCATCGATCTGTTTTGAGTATAACAAGCTTTATTGACGGCTTCAGCCCAAAATTTATTTGAAATTGTCAGTCCCGGTGCGCTAATCACAGATTAAATACTCATTTAATCTAATTACACAGAAGCATTCAAAATATGGGCTAAAATATTTCGAAATGGTCCTGATCCAAATAATCATTTCAAAATACATCATAATCAAAATATGATTTAAAACTCAAAATCCAAAAAATAACACAACAGCAGGTAACAATTTCAAGTAGTAAATCAATTATAGATCCCCAAATAAAATAGGCACAGGACATCCCCTGGCTCAATATCAATACATATAACTGAGACTCAAATCAAAATGGGGTTCTGTTAGGATAAATTTATTAGTTTTGGTGAAAAAAAATAAGACAAGTTGCTTCTGGACAATCAGCAGTTGCAATTAACAACAAAGTATATTTCAGTCAACGGGTTGATATTCAGATGATGGTTGTTAAGTGAAAGTTTTCAGATGCTGCGTTGAGAATTTCAGTTGATAGATATCAGATGTTGATATCCGGGATTATTTCAGAGGTTGAATTATTACACGTTATCAGTTTCTGGTACTGGATCAGCCGTTGGTATAATCAGTCGATGGTTAGTAATCAGTTGATGGTTTGTAATCAACAGATGAAGTCTTCAAGGGTTTTTCAGCAGGTGTATTAGTTTCAGACGCAAGTATTTGAGTGATAGCGTGTTTTGTTGAAGATTGCTAAACGACAACGTTTGGATAAGTCAAAACGACAACGTTTGATAAGTGGAAACGACAGCGTATTGGATTAGCGCCAAGATTCAGTCGATGGAGTTTGCGATGATGGTAATCAGCAGTTGCATTATTTACGGGAAATCAGCAGATAACTACAGTGCTTTTGAACCGGCCAATACGTTATAAAGGGAGATATTTCAAGCGATCAGCTGATGCATATTTTTTGGTTTTGAAGCAATCAGCCGTTGTATTCTTTCAAATGTTCAAGTCATCAGCTGTTGCGCAAACGATGGATTGATTCAAACGTTCATTTCAGAGGAAATCAAAGGTGAAGATTGAATCGTACATATGCCTTAATTAAGGAGACAGTATCAGTACTATTCTGGGTATAATTAAGGAGACAGTATCAGTACTATTCTGGGTAAATAGTACACTGTATCAAGAGGGCATTTTACGGCGTTTGCACAAATATGTAGAGACGCCAAATTTGCTCTGAAGAAGTGCGACTTGCCTTTTGGTGGAGCAGAATTTACGGTGTACAATTGACAGAAATTCAAAAGGAGATTTTGTTGCGTTTGGAGAAATTAATGACCGTTGAGAACAAAGACTATAAATAGCCAGATTTTGAGTTGAAGAAGCTCTCTCTTCTCTTTGCCAAGCATTCAAGCTATTATTCACTGTCTTCACTACTCTTGAGCTTTTTAGGCTATCGATATTATCTTTCAAAAGCTCTACCAGTCACTGGATACACACCGAAATATCATTCAAGTCCAGTAACCAATCTCGAAGAACTTCATCGCTGATCTTCATAGCTATTACCTTCGAGATTCACATAGACTATCGATATTATCTTTCAAAAGCTCTACCAGTCACTGGATACACACCGAAATATCATTCAAGTCCAGTAACCAATCTCGAAGAACTTCATCGCTGATATTCTATCTATTAGCTTCGAGATTCACAACACTCAATAGATTTTCATTTCACCGATTGTATTCATTGTTGAGTCTGTAACAAACGCGCTATTCAAAGCCGTTTGAAAAATATTATTCACTTGTAAACCAGCAGCTGCGTCTGCGTGATTGTTTGTGGAGTTGCTAGGAGTTCACCTTGAGCGAGGCTCGGTGACTGGGTGTTTGCAGAAGGGCTGTAAATCATCAAATCTTCTAGTGTATCCTTCCTGAAAAGGAAGAAGGG
>KV012587.1:61912-82689 GCA_001598015.1 Dorcoceras hygrometricum | reverse complement strand
CTCTCGATTTACCAATGGTCGTTGATCTGATCGGGATATATGGATTGAAAGGACCGTACTGTACGCTAACCACGACCGACTGGTTCTTGCAGGCACTATCAGTGATACCTAGGGGATCATGGGGCGATGTTGCTAGACGCTTTACCATGATCCGTTGGGCAGGTCCGGAATTGTGATTCCGGAGCCACAATGGTTGTGGGCCCACGGCTAGCTGTATCTCTGAACCATTGAGGGTCACACAAGTACTATATTCGAGATTCCCGCACGGATACTCAGCTCAATGTGTTGAGCACGAGAAGAGGACTTCGGGAAGTGCGACTTCCTAAAAGTCAACAGGTGTCAAACCGAGGTTTCCCGCTGTTGAGGGGCAAAACGGTCATTTTGCACTGGGGTTCTGAAAAATGGTTTTTCAGATCATAATATTCAGTTTTGGAAACTGAGTCGATCGGTCCGATCTGATCGGCGATCGGAGTTACGATGAAGTCGCGGTGATGGAGATGAACTGAATGTTAATGAGTTGGACCCGGGCCTGTTGGGCCGGTCCAAGTCCAACACTAATATCTATTTAAATATGGATTAGGACTCATTATAACACACAAGGCTCTAAACCCTAACCCTAATCACTTGGCCTCCGCCCCCTCTCTACATCATCCTCGCCGCCGCCGCCGTGCGCCGCCCGCCGTCTCCGTCGCCGCCGCCGCTTCGCCGGAAAATTGTTTTCGGCCTAGTTTTTCGAGGAGTATCGATTCGTGCAGAATTCGTCAACGCTTCTAGTGCAGCCTGATGAAGGAGTCTCGGTTCTGGTCGTGGACCGGATTGGCGATTATCTACCGCAATCTACCGAGAAGAGCCGGGTTCTTGTAATTCGGTTGGAGCCAGGCACAAGTGCCAGCACGGTATTCGTTTTGAACACCCTATGAATGACGATATTTGTATTGTTGTTGTTCGTATTGATCGTCTCCCGGCTATATTTCTTTGTTCTTCCACTGCCTCGCCGGGGGGCGGATCCGGATTCCCAACAAGATCACCACAATATCTTCTTGCCAGTTTCCTAGAATAAGCCTTAGCACAAGGACAAAATGGGCTGATATAGACAATCCAACAGTCATACTTTTACTACCCGCGCTAAACTGACACTCGGAACCAACAAGGAAGCTCTACAAAAACTACCAAATGCTCGAAGGCATCTTATATACTCAACGCCACTAGCATTGCTGGATGGGCCTTCCAACAAATCATCAGTAGCGAGTTTCTCTCGCCCAGGCAGACGTTAAACTCATCTGAAACTCTTTAACCACTCTATCTAATGCACTAACTCACAGACAAACTGAACTGAGTGAAGACAGAAATCGCTAATCGCTCTCCACCTTAAAAAAAATGCACGCCAAATCTCCGAAGGAAATACAACGGCCTCCAACGCCAAGACAAAGGTATGGCATCTCATCTAACAGGGTATCCACTAATCGTGATACATCTATGCCTCACAAAATGCAATGAAGGGACTACAACCGAAACAAGGAGTCCACAGGAGCTCAACAACTCAAACCTGAACAACAGTCGGAGGCAAAGATCAACAAACAGATGTATCCACGGTGCGTGTACGAGAATATGAGAATCACCCACTCATCTATACACCACACCCAATTACCCGATGCATCAAAACTGCTCAACCTGCTGTCGCCCACCCATGAACTGTGGTAGTTAACTACTCGGAGCATGAGGGCTATCAGATCCCAGTAGGGAGATGAGAGTGCGGTATCGCCGCTCGCCCTCGCATCCTGGTAAGGAACAAACAGTAACAACAAAGCACGGCTACAACAGCTGAATTGAACAGGATACGACAAGACACGGTTATACAAATCGAAGTTCAACAGCTGGATACACGCAACTCGCAAACAACTCAACAGCTGGGGACACAAACAGCAAAATGAAATGGAGTTCAAATACCGCAATTCTGCTATCCGCACAAAAGGAATCAAAGAGGATATGCACAGTACTAAAGATTACAAGGAAATCAGGAGAATCTCAACTGAAACACATGAGGGAAGAAATCTTTGAACGAAGGAGATCACGAAACCAAAACTTTAGTTCGAAATTCGCAAAACAAACAAGTAGCAGCTATCCTCTCGACAAAGGGAATCTAAAAACTCCCAAAACAAACAACTTCCCTACAAGACTTGCTAACCTAACTCAGCATCACTTGCGCAACGACAACTTCTACACCGGCAGGAGTAACAAGGACACGGCATCACACAAACAAGATGGGGCAGAAATAACCCTAGCGCACCATCAAAACAAACAAGTACAATCATAAACTAGTGCGATGTCTATGCGTCAAACTAAAATCACACAGAGTTAACAAGTAAAGTACAACTACTTGTACAACCTCCGTCGGTCAAGACATCATCTCGCTCCTCAGTTTTCGTATCCACCTGAGTTTGCTAAAGTCCTAATTGCTGTGACCGAAAAGGACGATATGATCGCCTTGAAGAACTTCTGGTCAAATCCCCCTGTCCTAGAGTAGGACACACTCTAGAAAAATGCCCAAATTGACCACAATTGTTGCAAGAGCCTCGCAATCCAACGCATTGAGAAGGTTTATGCTTACCCCCACACTGGCCACAGAATGACGCATTCGGCCTCGCTCCACTAGAACCGCCAGAACTCAAAGAACTCGAATTGCATCTCTTAAATTGCCTTCCTCTAGGTCTAAACCTCTGACGACTCAAAGACTGCGATGCCACATAAGGCTGGGAAGACGATGTTCTAGATGTCACAGGATCTACGCTCTGTCCTGTTGGCTACTGAACTCGAGTCTATCAAACTACAAGGCTTTCCATAAGATCAACCGCTCTATTGACAGCACTAGCAAGAGAGTGAAAGGCTGAAGACTGACTCTCACTATATTCCAAAGGAACACTCGGTTGAGAGGCATCCTCTCTATCAGCACTAACAGGAGTCCCTGAATCAACCACCAGTTGCCTACTAGCTCTACCTCTTCTCCTAGGCGGCATCTCTACAAGACACTCAAAGGTAAGCACACAAGCAAGAAATTCAAGTAGTCAAGCACAAACCAAAGAACAACTACCGTGCCTAGACTCACATGTGATCAAAGAAATCTAGCTTATCCCAGTTTAAGCTCTGATACCAAAAATGTCAGGCCTCGTGCACAAAACAGAGATAATTCACGTAAAACATAGCGGAAGCACTTTAAAAAGTGGCTAGAATTTTTCTCTTTTGGCATGACGAAGAAAACATAATTTTAAAATACCACAATACATCAAAATATCCCAGTTTAATAAAAACATGCAAGGCTAAAAGCCATAATACAACAGTACAGCATTAAACAAGTATCAGTAAACTAATACAGCAACTGACTACCACACAGCAAAGGGCATTCCCTGGCTAATCATACTGATACATATATGCTATACGCTAACAGGGACACTCTAAATGCCACCTGGGGCACCTCCAGCTGGATCAACACCATGACCAGCGGAATAACTTGGGAGACCTGAACAACAAGAAAACAAACAAAACAACCAGCCCCAGAGGGACATGGGGTCAAACCCAGTACGAAGAGCAACATAATACAACAATCAGATACAGCATGCAATGTATCATTTCGTGCAAATGCATGACCGGTACAAATAACATCGGTAACAACCGGAAGGCCAAATGAACGACAACAACAACTGTGACACATCATCGAGTCTCGAAAGCTACCCGATCGCACCTAGTGGAAAATAGAGTGGCTCATCGTCGCACCTGCGCGGGATCCACCCGCCAGGTCGCACGGAAAATTCAAGTGGACCAACCACCCACCAACCTTTATCCAGGTCACTGCAACTGAGGATTGGGAATAGCTCAACCACATCCTCCAGCTGCACTCAATCGTGGTTATGCAACACCGCATCGCACCACGAGATAAGAGCTCAAACCAGAGTAACATATCATGGCTATAAAAGGGATAAATGGCTCAATATGCTATGCAGATGCTATAACATGCTTAATATAATGCATGTACGTGTGTTGCCAGAAACGCAACAAAGGCATACTGTAGAACGCAAATATAGCCACACACGCAATAAATCATCATGCAGATCATAGCTAGTTAATTACAGCAGGTAACACACCAGATAATTCAGTCAATAGACATGCATCATCTCTGCCTCTACACAAAACACCCGGCATAGCCCAAACAGCGCACATAATACATTCTCATGCCTATCTCAAAGCTGAATTTCAAGCTCAATTCGTACCTTTCAAGGCAACTACCTCAAACAGATTCCACCAAGGCACTGTACCAACTGCCTGCTCGATTATGCTTCCTCACAGCTAACTGCGAAACCCCACAAAGCTATCTAGAAGCTCGAATCTGCTAAGGAACCTGGCAAATCAGCTAAAATCCGAACTTCTACAATTTACTACCTACTGTTAATAACTGAAATCGGATTCTACCACTCAACGAAACCTCTACAGCAGGAACTAAGATTAAAACGGCGAGAAAACACTTACCTAGAAGCTCAAACAAAGTTGAAGAACTATCGCTGAAATTGCGAAATACACGAAACGGCAGCTACTTCGCTCCTCTTCCACACGTCGATCTAAAACCCCAAAATGGTAGAAATCGAAAGCTCTTAGCAGGACGAACTCATCGCCGTAAATCTTGCATCAAATAACAGCATAAATCGACGAGAATCTAAGCAAAAAGGTTTTCACATGAACAGTAGCCGACGAGGCTTATCGAGGAAAACAATGGGAAATATCGGGTTCGAGAAAATATGCTAAGTGTTTACAAACACTGGTATTTAAAATGCTCCAGCCAATCGCTGCTGTTAAAGTCCATCAGCGACGAAAACATATTCATGCATCTGATTTTATCACCAAACAGATTTCTCGAACTTGGGACCAGCGCTGACACAAAAATATGAAACAAGCACTCTCACGCATCGAATACTCCGCTAACCAAATCGAAACGACGTCGCTGGCCGCTGAAACAGATCTCTACAACATATCCCTGCGCTAAGGAACAAATATACAAATCTGGATCCTCAGCGCTCACGCTAACAAACGCACAACTAACAAAATGACAACGTATCGAGGTCTCGCCAAATAAAACCAAACGGCGACGCACTGGTAAAACAGATCTCTGCGCTCGCACCAGCTACTAACAACGCAAAGCAAAATTGGTCAACGCAAAACGTTGACATCTGCTCAATACTCTCACCCGCTAGAGAAATCTGAAACGTAGCTCTAAAAAGTGGTTATTAGCTAAACGGCGTCGCTGAGACATCGGGTCACGTCAACAAATCTGACCGAAACGCTACAATAGATCTCACGCTCACTATCACCTGTTGTAGCGCCCCAAAATCCACAGAATCACAAATTGATTAGCCTTTCTTTTCTAAGGGCTGTTTCAAGTTTTTGAGCATTCAGATTTCAGTACAAATCTGATTTCCTTCTCTTTTTCAGATTTCAGGCAACGGCCAGAAGGTTCCGCAAGGATTTCGCCCAAGCACAAATCTGTTAGAATCCAGACTTTGTTTACTTTCGAAAATAAATGAGATTTTGAATGGGAGTTCTGTTTTAGAAAATGTTGTACCAAATTTACAAATCAAAATAGTAGTGGGGAACTTTTAACAATTCTTTTGTAAAGGACAAGAGTTGGCACGGCAGCCATGCCTACTTGAGTATTTCTACCTACTTCTTAATCATTCCCCCTTGTATAAAATGATTCATGTAAGCCTCTGGATTCATTTTTGGTTTTCAATTAAAACTTTTATTTCTTTCAAATTTGAGTAGCTTCTACTGTGTGCTTGTGGAGACTTCCTGCCGTGATCATCTGCGCGTTGCGATCCTCGTTTCAGGCAAGTAAATCTGATTTTTGCTGTATTGAGAAAACATATATTGCTTCATTGTTTTCTGTATGCTTGCTTGTTTAGTTTTAGTTTAGCTTTCAGAATGTTGAGTTCGAGATATGGTTCACTGCTTTGATACTTAGTTTGAGGAAACGCATCAGAAAGTTTAACCAGAAATGGTGGACTTTGAAATTATACTGAGTGTACATATTTGTAGAGAAGTTCTTGATTTCCTGAAGTACTGTGACGACTCTGGACATCGAATTTAAACAAATAACAACGTTGGTTCGATCGGGAGCAAGTTTGGTTGGATAAGCGAAGTAGTTTGTTTGGAATCTGTCTGAGTAGAAGCAGGATTTCGTATTTCCCAGAGAGGTCTGATACCATTTATTTATGTTCGTTTTGCAAGAGGTAGGATGTCAGTGTTCTACTTTTCATTTTCCCATAGAGTGATATCTGTCGACAGCAATCTTTGATTCCCAGTGTCAATGATCTACTGTTCATTTTTTCCAGAGAGTGATATCTGTTGACAGCTTTGTTCGTTGTTACCTTAGAGATATCTGTTGACAGATACCTACTATTCATTCCAGAGACATATCTATTGACAGCTTTGTTCGCTGTTACCCTGAGATATATCTGTTGACAGCTTTGTTCGTTGTTATCCTGAGAGATATCTGTTGACAACTTTGTTCGTTGTTATCCTGAGAGATATTTGTTGACAGCTTTGTTCGTTGTTACACTGAAAGATATCTGTTGACAGCTTTGTTCATTTTTACCCTATGAGATAACTGTTGACAGCAACCGTTGTTTTCCCGAGAGATATCTGTTACCCGAAACCTCTGTTCACCCGAGGGATCTGTTCTCCTGAGGGATATGTTTAGTTCTGTTTACCCAAGAGTCTTGTTACCCAGAGAGATAGATCTGTTTCTTAGAGGTCTGATTTCTTGGAACCACATCCATTCCTTCTGTCGTACACTCAGTGGAGTTTTTTAAAAAAAATGAGTTTCATAGCAGTGAATCTACCAGATTTCAGTGATCGACTTTCGATCAAGAGCCAGTATAAAGCTATTCCAGAAAGAAGTAAAGTTCAGATTTTAGTTTTTATGGCTTAGAGGACCCGTTCATTTTGTGAGGGGGGAGAATTACAGTAGGACCATAATTCCTTCTTGGAAGGGGGAGAATTATGGAAATATTGTAATCCCTTCACAGAGAGTTACTGATCAGTTAACATGCTTCATGCACGAGGACCACCAGAGAGCCTCTACACCATAAATTACCTAGTACAGGTATTTCAGATTCAAGCTTTGAGTTTTCTTTGTCTAGCGAGATTTCAGATTTCAGTTGCCTGCATTATGTGATTTGTTATCCTCAGTTTTACTTGTTGAGCCCCTAGGCTCACTAGTTTTCTCAATGCAAGTGAGGCTTCTCAGGAGCAGGCGGGTGGTGCGAGTTGATTCGGGTTGGAGGAAATGTGTTTGTCAAAGGCCGACGTTTCCCCAGAGTCTTATCTTTTTTTTTTTGGATCTTTTGTTAACTGTATTAAGATCTGTTGCAACAATTGTGAACTTAAATAAAGTCCGGTAGTTGTAACATCGCAAATTTGCATTACGAATAGAGATTTGTTTGACAAATCTGTTATTTCTTATATTGTTCCTTTGGCGCCAATTAGTTTCATTTCAGCTTTGTGTAAGGCGTACAACTTACCTATTTGAATTTGGTCCTTCTATTGTTTTTAAATTTCAAATTTTTCCTATTCCGTTGACTCTCTTGGGTCTGGGCGTCACACCTGTTGACCCGCGTTGATACTCGATTTCACCACCAACCAGATTTCATCTCCAAGCGAGACATCCGAACCTGGAAGCGACAGCGTATAGAGGCTCCCGCTATCACAAACAAAACGACGTCGCAACGGAGACATCTAAAAGTAGTCCAACACAACTGAAACAGATTTCTACTAATGCGCTACATCACCAGCAGTCAATTCCACGGGGCTGACAAACACGTGGCATTCTCTCACTCTAGCGCACTATTGCTAACAGATCCCTGTGATACGGCGTCGCATCACTCTCGTGCTACACTCAACAGATCTCTCTCGCGCATGAGCAGATCTCTCGCATTAGCGCTACGCCCATACGACAACGTTTTACACCTAATAAAGAAACACACGGGCAGACTTCTAAACATAAGCGACATCAGATCTCTCCTCTGAACGCTAGCAAGACATCTGAACTATGAAACGACGGTGTATTATTTCTCGCTACAAACACACGCTAACAAACTTCTGAACACTAGCGATTCAGATATCTCCCACGAACAGATTTCTCACAAAAAATCCATCGATTCGACTCCAAATTCCAAACGGATTTCACCCAATAGAACCTGTTACTCAAAACAAAGTATCTTTAGGAGGAATCTGAAAATCATCAACCAGACTTCACTAAAAATCCTAAAGTCTGAAATCTGAAATACTCAAATTTTCCATAATTATTCTACACATGAAATCTGACCCAAAATATTTACGAACACTTCCCAATGAATGTTGGACAACCATATTTGTTCAAGAACAAATCCGAACTCCTTAATTCCGATTAATTAACCCAATTAATCATCCTAAACTTGAGGGTCTCACATCCGCTGCCAGATCTGACTTCGCTACGCTATACTAAAGCACCAACATCAAACGAAGTCGCGCAACTACTCAAAACAACGTCGCATAGGGGTTCTCGCTAAAGTCACGAACCGGACCGGTCCACACAGTAACGTTGACCAACACTTGACTTCTCTTTGCTAGCCAAATCTGTTTCCTCTCGCAACACCAGATCTGCCTAGCATCCGAAACGACATCGTATCACTACTCTCAAAACGACATCATTTTACTTTCTATTCAAGGAAAATGCTCAACACGAGAGGGAAATCTCAAATCTGATTCTCGCTTAACCAAACACATGCGATATGAAATCCGACCTATTCCAATCCACCCGATAGTCACCAACAGTCCACATATGATTTGTTCTACCTCAGATCTGAATATCCAAAAATCACTACCACCACTACTAAATCCTTCAAATCTGGAAACCCGATGGTTAACTTCCCTATTAAATAATCCTCGCCCAAATCTGATTAACTAATTAACCACCGATTACAATTTCTAGTCCTCACATTCTCCCCAACTTGAAATGGATTTCGTCCTAGAAATCAACTCTCAACAACAGATCAGAATCGAAATTAACACCAATAATCTGCCCAGCATAACTCAATGCTTAACAAGACCACAAATCATGGGCACAACTCAATTTGGAACACGAAATCAACAAGCCAGAATTTACCTTGAATGCTACATTCAACACTCAAACAGATGAGGCCACTCTTGTCTCATCTTTTCTTCAACTTCCCAGGTAGCTTCTTCTCTACCATGCTTGCTTCATTGGACCATCACCAACGGTATACTCTTGTTCCTCAGTTTCTTCTTCTTTCGATCCAGGATCGGCACTGGATATTCAACATAGCTCAAGGTAGAATCCAGCTCTACTTCATCAGTCCTTAGTACATGGGACGGATCTGGCTCATATTTCCTCAACATAGATACATGAAACATATCATGCATCGCTGCTAACTCATCAGGCAGTCTCAATCTGTATGCCAAAGATCCAATCCTCTCAACTATCTCAAAGGGACCTCCGAATATAGGAGCCAATTTACCTTTAAATATAAATCACAGCAAGCTCTTGAAAGGAGAAACCTTGAGAAACACTCGATTGCTAACCTAAAACTCTAAAGGTCTGCGTATTTTATTATCATAGATAGCATGTCGATCTTGTTCATATTTCATTCTACTCCGAACCAACTCAACCTGGCCTTTCATATGCTGCACAAATTCATGAGTAGACAAATATTTCTCGCCAATCTCTTTCCAGCATATTTGAGATCTACACTTTCGACCATACAAAGCTTCAAATGGAGCCATCTTGATAGTCACTTGGTAGCTGTTGTTAAAGGAAAATTCAACCAAGGATAAAGAATCCTGCCAGCCAACGCTGAAATCTATCACAACTGCTAGCAGCATATCTTCTAAAATTTTTATTGTCCTCTTGGATTGGCAATCTGTCTGAGGGTGATAAGCTATACTCATTTCCAATCTTGAACCCAGAGCTGCTTGAAAACTCTTCCAGAATCGAGAAGTAAGTCTTGGATCTCTATCGGACACTATCAAAACCGGCACTCCATGAAATCTCACCACATGGTCGATATACAGTCTAGCCATTTTCTTCATCGAACACCTCACATCATAGGGAATGAAATGGACTGACTTCGAAAGCCGGTCAACAACAATCCAAATCGCATCACATCCCCTATTCAATCGAGGTAAATGCGTCACAAAATCCATGGCGATGTGCTCCCAATTCCATTGAGGTACTTCTAGACTCTGTAGCAATCCACCAGGTCTCATTTTCTCGGCCTTGACCTGTTGGCAATTCAAACTTCGTGCAACAAATGCAGAGACGTCATTCCTCATACCCTACCACCAATAGTGAGCTTTCAAGGCATGATACATATTCTTCTCGCCAGGATGCACACTGTAACGACTACAATGGGCTTCATTTAAGATAGTCTCTTTCAAATCAATCAGGTTCGGAACCACCAATATACCATGGAATCTCAGACATCCATCAGAAGAAACAGCGAATTCTTCTGAATCACCATTCTGGGCCTTAATCTTCAACTCATGAATATACGGGTCATTCCTCTGCGCTGCTCTAATGTATTCAACAATATGTGGTTCTACCTGAATAGAAGAAACAACAAAATACTAATCGCTTGGATGAAAATGCCATCTAGAAGTCCCCAACTCCTCATGGAATTTGGATAAACTCATCGACGTCAACATCGTAGGCTGAGCTTTCCTACTCAAAGCATCGACAACAAAGTTCATTCGCCCAGGCTGATACTGGATCTCAAAGTCAAAATCTTTAAGCAACTCCATCCATCGGCTTTGCCTAATATTCAAATCAGACTGTGTGAAGATATACTTCAAACTCTGTGGTCCGTGTATATCACGAACTGCTCACCACACAAGTAGTGACGCCAAATATTCAAGGCAAACACAATCGCAGCCAACTCCAGATCTCGCCCGTTCTACATCAACACGCATCCCAAACCACTAAGAGAAGCATCAGAGCACACTACAAAACCTCCAGACCTCGAAGGCAAAGCCAACACAGGAGTAGTAGTCAACCTCTCTTTCAGCAACTGGAAACTCGACTCACACTCGTTAGCCCAAAAATTCTTCCTATCTTTCTGGGTCAACTGAGTCATATGCCTGGCTATCGAAGAAAACTTCTCGATGAAACGCCTATAATAGCCTGCAAATCCCAAGAAACTACGGATCTCCGAAACATTCCTAGGTCGCTCCCAGTTAAGAACTTTTTCGACCTTACTCGGATCCATCGAAATACCTTCCATGGATATTACCTGACCCAAAAAGACAACCTTATCTAGCCAGAATTCATATTTTCTGAACTTTGCATAGTTGTGCGTCTCTCAGTTTCTGCAACACCAGTCTCAAGTGCTCTTTATGCTCTCTATAGCTCCTCGAGTACACCAGGATGTCATCTATGAAGACAATCACAAAATGATCTATGTACTCACTAAAGACGCGATTCATCAAATCCATGAAGAGAGAAGGAGAATTCCTCAATCCAAAAGGCATTACCAGGAACTCATAGCGCCCATATATCGTCCTGAACACCGTCTTCGCCACATCAGCGTCTCTAATCCGCAACTGATGATAACCAGATCGCAGATCAATCTTAGAGTACACTGCCGATCCCTACAACTGATCGAATAAATCATCAATCCTCGGCAAAGGATATTTGTTCTTGATCGGTGCTTTATTCAACTGTCGAAAATCTACACACATCCTCATAGACCCATCCTTCGTATTCAAAAAAAGAATCGAAGCTCCCCAAGGTGACATACTCGGTCTTATGAAGCCTTTCTCCAAAAGATCACGCAACTGATCCTTGAGTTCCTTCAACTCACCTGGCGCCAATAGATACAGAGCTCTAGAAATCGGTGATGTTCGTGGCACCAACTCTATACTGAAGTCGTTCTCTCCTCTAGAATGGAATCCTGTAATCTCATCCGGAAAGACATCAGGGAACTCTCGAGAAATAGGGACGTCACACAACACTACTCCGATTCATGAGAAACATCCAAGACATAGATCATAAACCCTGAATTCTCTAGAGACAACATACTAAACATCTCCATGGCAGACAATAGTGGGATCTTCGATCGCGAATCAGCACCGTAGAAATCCCACTTCTCCCCAGTTTGACGTCTAAACCTCACCACACCATGGGAATTATCTACAGTCGCTCTATAACTGGACAACACGTCCATACCTAAGATACAATCAAAATCCCTAATCTCCAAAACAATCAAGTTAGTCACCAGTACATGATCATCAAATCTAATCACACAATCGACAATCACCTCACGGGACATCAACTACATACCGCAGGAGTAGATACAGACACAACATCACACAGTGGGGTAACACTCAACCCACACTCATATACAAACAAATCAGATATAAAGGAGTGTGATGCTCATGTATCAAATAAAACTCGTGCAGGAAAATCAAAGATAGCACAAGTACCCACAATCACTCCTTCTGGCTTATCTTCAGCTTGCTCTCTCGTCAAGGCATTCACCTGAGCTTGTTGTGGTCTCGGAAACTGAGGTCTAGAAGATCCTCCGAACCTAGACGGTTCTCGTGGTTGAAAACCTGATCGTTGGGACTGAGCAAAAGTTTGTGGTCTCTGCGAAGAACCACCAGCTGAACCTTGCTGTGACTGACCCGAAGACTGTCCTCCAGCTGGACACACTCTAGCAAAATGTCCAGGCTGCCCACAATTATGGCAAAGACCCTGAACTCCATGACACTGCAAAGCCATATGACGAACTCCACACTGTCCACAAGTCACTCCTCCTCCAGAGCCACTGCCACAAGAACTACCAGAACCAAAAGAACTCGATTTTGATCGTCTCTTGAACTATTTCCCTCGGGGCTTGAACCTTTGATGATTCGACTGCTGCGGAACCTGAGGAGATTGGAAAGAAGGCATCGTTTCTGGCATAGGTTTGAAACTTCGTCTAGCTATCGGCTGAACTAGATTTTGTGCTTCCATCAGAGTCTCCTCAATATGCACCGCTCTATCCACGGCCTCATCATAAGTCGCAGGGGAACTAGCTAACACCATGAGGAACAACTCGGGCCTCAACCCTCTCAGAAACTTGTTCCTATCCGTCCTTTCCTGGTTTGCAATATGGGGAACATACGACAACAGTGAAGAAAATTGTCTGTCATACTCAGATACCCTCAGGCTCCCTTGCTTCAGGTTTTTGAACTCCCGCTCACGGTTGTTGTAGAAATACTTAGGGGTATACTCCTGTCGAAAAGCTGCACAGAAGCTCTCCCAAGAAATCAAAGCTCCAGTCTCGCACATGACTCGAGAAGTACCCTTCCACCAATGTTGAGCATGCTCTCTCAACTGCAAAATGGCTAACTTCAGTCTCCTCTCCGGAGAATACTCAACCGCATCAAACAATTCTTCCATATGCTCTAACCAGCCCTAACCTATCAACCACTCTCGGCACCAGTAAACGTCGGGGGATTCATCCTCTGGAACCTATCCAACACTAGTTCCATATCGCCGATCTGTCTAGTCACATCATCTACCTCGGTCTGTCTAGCACGACGACGCAAATGTATACTCTGCTGCTCAACATCCTCATCACTCTCGGGAGCCCTAGACTCCTCACCAGCCTGCCTAGCGAGTCTACTCCTACCTCTCCTCGGTGGCATCTACCAAAAATCAGAGGTAAGAACACAAGCAGACAATACACAGATGCATATACAAAATCACACAAATCACAAAGTCAATCAAATCAAAACTCAAACTCTGTGCCTAGACTCGAGTGTGATGAAAAAAAATCGAGCTTATCCCAGTTTAAGCTCTGATACCAAAAAATATTAGGCCCGGTGCGCTAATCACAGATTAAATGCTCATTTAATCTTAATTACACAGAAGCATTCAAAATATGGGCTACATAGTTTCGAAATGGGCCTGATCCAAATCATCATTTCAAAATGCATCATAATCAAAATAGGATTAAAACTCAAAATCCAAACAATAACACAACAACAGGTAAAAATTTCAAGTAGTAAATCAACTACAGATCCCTAAATAAAATAGGCACAGGACATCCCCTGGCTCAATATCATTACATATAACTGGGACTCAAATCAAAATGGGGATCGACCAGCTGAAGCTTCACTCTTCCCAGCCTGGTTATATGAAGAACCTGCAAAGGCCAACCAAGACCCAAGTAGCCCAAAAACAGGGAAAGGAAACTAGGTCAAATCTCAGTACGAAGAGCACAATAAAGCAATAATCATATCAGACATGAAATATTTCAAACGTGCAATGCATGAGGGCTACCAAGAATCATCGGTAAGCAAAACACAACGACTCAGCTGTGCATATATCATCATCCTCCTGTGATCTTAGGTGCGACGACTCAGCCGGCCACCACAGGTAGTGGTATTCAGGCACGTCGACTCAGACGGCCACCACAATATCATCATTGGACCTTTCAGGCACGATGACTCAACCGGCCGATCACAACACGCAAAGGAATTCAGATCACAAGATAATCAGGCTCAATATGTATGTGTGATTGCACAGTAGACTCATGCTTAATTCAATTCATATAACTAACACGCACCACACAGATTAGAGCAAATAATCAACACATAGACCACAGAAAATTAAACACGAGAGAAATATCCCAAAGCTGATATCAAAGCTGCTAAATCTATCTCAATTCGTACCTCGAATATCAATTCTACCTCGACAGATCACGTAGGACGTAGCTCCAACATCCTGCTCAAATCTGCTACTCACCAGCTTCTCAAAAGCTCAAACAGGAAATGCCTAAAATCCCAAATCCAGAAGCTCAAACAGATCGAAAGAACTATCGACCAAAATTTCACGAAGATGCTCGAACCTGCAACTACTTCGTGCTCCCTCAACAAGACGATCCAAAGCTCCAAATTGTTATCAATAAAAAGGTCTAGAGGAGACGAGCTAAGCGCCACCAGCCTTGCTCCAAACGGCGGCGTAAATCGATTAAGTGTTAATCGACACTTATATTTAAACCCCCAAGTCAAAGCTACAGTGAAAGTCAATCACCGACATATTCAGATCTCAGCCAAACTCAGATTCTCAGTGCTACTCAGATCTGGCTCCGCTATCCCAGATCTGACTTTCGCTATCTAGATCTGACTTCACTTCACTTTACTAAAGCACAAAATCAAACGAAGTCGCGCTACTACTCAAAACGATGTCGCATAGGGGTTCTCGCTCACCAACGCTAAAAGGCGTTGCATTGACTCCAGATCTGACACAGATCTCATACACTCAGACCCGCTAACGCTCTTCCAGATCTTAACAACCCTTAACCACACCGGTCTACCCAAACTCATGAACCGGATTGGTCTACACAGTAACCTTGACCAACACTTGACTTCTCTTTGCTAACCAAATCTGTTTCCTCTCGCAACACCAGATCTGCCTAGCAGCCGAAACGACACCGTATCACTACACTCAAAATGGAATCGTTTTACTTCCTATTCAAGGCAAATTGCTCAACACATGAGGGACATATCAAATCTGATTCTTGCTAAACAAAACGCACACGATATCAAATCCGACCTATTAAAATCCACCCGATAGTCACCAACAGTCCACATCTGATCTGTTCTACCTCAGATCTGAATATCCGAAAATCACTACCAGCACAACTAAATCCTTCAAATCTGGAAACCCGATGGTTAACTTCTGTAACGCCTCGAAAATCCATAGGACCACAATTTTAACCCTTTTTAATTTTAAGGGCCATGTTGATATTTCCAGATTTCATATTTCAGTTTTAAGTTCATTTTAATTGTTTTAAAAGCTGATTCAGATTTGAGTTACGGCGCGGAGGGTTTCTAGACAGATTTCGCCTCAAGCACAAGCTCGATCAGATTTCTGATTTCGAAAATAAAATGCTTCAAATTGAGAAAATTGTTCTCTTCAAAATTCTTTGGAAAATTTCTAAATTTTAAACAGTAGATGGGTGCTTTTTGCAAATCTTTCAAAAAGGATTAGTAGGAATCCCATGCCTACTCAAGTGCTTTCACCTAATGCCAATCATGCTCTTTTATATGATTGTTAACGTGAATTTTGAGTTCACTTTCCTTTGAACAAAAATCTTTCATTCTCTTAAACTCTCTGGAGCTCGTCGTGGTGCTTGAGGAGGAAGTTTTCAGGAACCAACTGCCTCCGTGTATCCAGTGTTAAGGCCAGTAAAAGCTGATTTTTGCTACGCCATTTAAAGAATATATTGTTTTCCTCAGTTTTGGTTGCTTGCCTGTTTAAGATAAAGACAAAGCAATGTTCAATCATGTTTATGAAAAATAAGGATCGGGTTCACTGTTTGTTTCTGTTTTAAAAAGAATTCCAGTGTCATTTAAATTAGATTTTTATGTAGAGTTTGTTTTAAAAACATTGAGCACTCAGATTCTATTTTATCAAAAGGTTATGAAGTCCTTCCTCCTGGTGAATGGCGATGTCTGGACTTGACTCCGAGTAATCGGGATGCTGGTTGAATCGGGATTTCGTTCCGATTAGATAGGCGGAGCTGGTATATTGGACGTCGTCGAGATGTTGTAGCACTAGTTCAGTAGCCAATTCTGCTTTTCTACGCTAGCGACAAGACCCTATGATCAAATCTGAAGTTCCCATGTCAGATCTGAATTTCCTGTCATATCTGTTTCGTGAGTTATCTTTTTTACTCCTAAAACACTTTTTCTACAGTCACATCTATTTTCCCGCTAGCGACATCAACCCAGAACTCAAATCTGTCTCATGCCAGCGCTAATATTAAATATTCAAATCTGATTCGATGCTAGCGATACGTTTCTAAAGTCAAATCTGATCATTGATAAACACAATGATCCTCAAGAGAAGTTTAGAAGGCAGAAAAACCGAAGGAGTTTAGTGGTACTACAGATCCACTGGTTGCTGAAAGCTGGATAAAGTCGATGGAGGTTATCTTTGAGTACCTCCAGATGCCAGATTTGGATAAGCCCATGTGCGCTATCTACATGTTGAGGGATGACACTATGATTTGGTGGGAAGAAGCTAAGTTATCTGTGGATTTGGCAAATCTTACCTGGGGAGATTTCAAGCGAGTATTCTTCGAACAATACTTCACAGCAGACAAGAGGTCTGAGTTGAAGAGGGAATTCTAACTTTGAAACAAGGGAATATGACTGTACAGGTGTATGTGCGGATGTTTGAAAGAAGTTGCTATTTTGTACCTCTCATTGATAATGATCCAGAAGAGAAGCTGAGCCACTTTGTGGAAGGTTAAAGCCGATGTTCAAGATGAATGTTAGGCTATCTGTGCCTAAGACTTACAGAGAAGCAGTGGATAGAGCTCTGCGAATTGAGAAGGATTGGAAAGATGTGGAGGAAGAAAGGCAACAGAAGAGGCAGGCCTTTCAACAGAAAGATCAGGGGCCATTCAAGAAGCAGAATAAGAATCAGCAGAGGCCTCAAGAGCAGAAACCCCTACCGATCCAACCCATTAGTGCAGTTCCTAGTAGCAACATCAGACCCGTGTGTCCCAAGTGCCAGAGAACTCACCCTGGCCCATGCAGACTTGGCCAGAACGTCTGCTTCAGATGTTGTTTGCCAGGGCATATTCTTAAGAATTTCCCAAATACAAATCAGCTGGTGACCAGTAGAGCTTTTGTGATGACAGCTGAGCATGCCAATCCTGATTCGACGGTTGTTATGGGTAAGATCTTGATTGCTGGCATGCCCTCCATAGCTTTGATAGATTCAAAAGCTACCCATTATTTTATAGCAGCCAAGTTTGCTACGAAGTTACCCATCAGACCTGACCAAGTAACTATTGGCTTTTGCATAATGGTACCCTCAGGAGAAGAGTTAGTATCCTACTATCTGTTTTGAGATTTAGAACTTAGGCTTCAAGGGCGATTGATTACTGCAGATTTTATTGTGCTACCGATGCTCGAGTTTGACATGATTTTTGGAATGGACTGGTTAACCAAGTATGGAGTAGTAATTGACTTTAAGTTCCGAACAGTAGTGGTTAACCCACCCAGAGGAGACCCATTTATGTTTAAAGCCAACAAGATTTGGAGGATCCCACGCATTATATCAGCTCTTAAGGCTCAACGCTGTTTGAGGAAGGGAGGGGTAGGATTTTTAGCAAGCATATCGTCCTTAACTATGATCAGTAAACCCAAACTTTCAGATGTGGAGGTGGTAAACGAGTTTCCCGAGATTTTTACAGAAGATATCCATGAACTACCGCCAGATAGAGAGCTAGAATTTGCAATTGATTTAGTGCTAGGAGCACCAGTATCTAAACCCAAACTTTCAGATGTGGAGGTGGTAAACGAGTTTCCCGAGATTTTTACAGAAGATATCCATGAACTACCGCCAGATAGAGAGCTAGAATTTGCAATTGATTTAGTGCTAGGAGCACCAGTATCTAGAACACCCTATCGCCTTGCTGTTTGAGTAGATGCCCAACTAGAAAACTTGTGGCGTGTGGATTTATAGACTCTTGTATATGACAATCTTTATATTGATATTTGCATTTATTTATGGCGTTCTTTACTTTCATTGTGTTGTATGATGATTAACAATTGCGTTGAGTAAAGACCTGGAATGCACTATAGTGTACGTTAGATGTGATAGTGGGTATGACGACTATCATTAAACACATCTAATAGTCACTGTGTATTCTGAATTAGTTCCTAGTCGATTGGACCGTCAAAATGAGGATAAGGCCGCCCGAGCTCGAGACTAGTATCTGCGATGCGAAGTACCATGTTTCATTGGTAGGGAACATTTTGATGTTCTGAGCATGCAGATAGATAGTGACCTGGTGATCTATCGAACTACCCTCGTTCGGACTTTCCAAGTGGTTACCATTTGTCGAGTGGATAAGTCCGAGGTCTTGGTTGTACTGATTAGTCCTCACGACTCGAAACGTCATTGAGACTCTACATGATAGGCGTCTCACTTTGACCCGTTTGCAGACTCACTTGGGGTCGTTAGGCGGCGGGAATGGGTGAGGCCCCGATGCATGTAGGAGTCGATGCATCGTTGTCGAGGATTCACCGCTCGCAGACATGCGTGGATATCCTATGCTATCTGAGGGGATAATAGTGTATAAATCTCTAGCCAGAGTAATAGAAGTGTTTTAGGTAAATGGGTTTACCTAGTTACACTCGCGATGTCACTATTCGATCTCCAAGATGTATGCATAGCTATCGGATCTTTAACGACTCTCGATTTACCAATGGTCGTTGATCTGGTCGGGATATATGGATTGAAAGGACCGTACTGTACGCTAACCACGACCAACTTGTTCTTGCAGGCACTATCAGTGATACCTAGGGGATCATGGGGCGATGTTGCTAGACGCTCTTACCATGATCCGATTGGCAAGTCCGGAATTGTGATTCCGGAGCCACAATGGTTGTGGGACCACGGCTAGCTGTATCCCTGAACCATTGAGGGTCACACAAGTACTGGATTCGAGATTCCCGTACGGATACTGAGCTCAATGTGTTGAGCATAGGAAGAGGATTTTAGGGAGTGCGACTTCGTAAAAGTCAACAGGGGTCAAATCTTGATTTCCCGCTGTTGAGGGGAAAAACGGTCATTTTGCACTGGGGTTCTGAAAAATGGTTTTTCAGATCATAGTATTCAGTTTTGGAAACTGATTCGATCGGTCCGATATGATCGGCGATCGGAGTTACGATGAAGTCACGGTGATAGGGATGAACCGAATGTTCATACGTTGGACCCGGGGCCGTTGGGCCGGTCCAAGTCCATCACTAATCTACTTAAAGTAGATTAGGGCTTCATTATTAACACATCATATCTTAACCCTAGCACACCTCTCGGCCGCCTCCCCTCCTCTCTCAAAAGCCGCCGCCGCCGCCGGTATCTCGCCGGACTTGCTCCGGCCAACTTTTCGAGGATAATCCGTTGGTGATAAAATCCATCAGTCTTATAGTGCAAGCTGATCGGAGGGAGATCGTTTCCGATCGTGGACCTGATTGACGAATCTACCGCCGCCTACCATGAAGAGCCGGCGTTCTTGTAATTCCTGTTGAAGCCAGGCACGAGTTGCCAGCAAGGTAATCAACGAAAACACCCTATGAATGGTTCGTATATTGCTTGAATTGTATTGAACGTTTCCCGGCCTAATTTTGTTCTTCCGCTGCCTCGCCGGGAGACGGGATCCGGAACCGCCACGGTTCCCCAACAGTGGTATCAGAGCTATGGCTCGATCTGATCAATACAATTGTGCCATATTGTATCTAATCTCGTGTTTCAGATTGAAATCGAATATAAAAAAAATTTTGGATCTTGGCCGGCGGCCGCCGCCATGTGCGGCGGGCCCCTCTCTCGCGCAAACGAACGCGCGCGGCGCTTGCGCGCTGGCTGCTCAAGGGAGGCGACGCTGGGCAGCAACTTCGCACGATGGCCGGCCGAGAATTTTGGCTGTTGCTTCGCGCGCGGTTGCGCAGTGGGTGGCCGACCGCTCGCTGCCTCCCTCGCGCATGGGGGCGCGATCTGCCGAGGGCCGTTGCACACTTGCTGTGCAACATGGTGGCCGATCCATGCTGATGGATGCGCCACTCTCGGGCGCGACATGGCTGGAACGTGCGGCCATGCGCCGCACGTTATTGATGGCGGCGGTCGCCGTCCGACGTGTCTTCCGGCAGCGGTGCGACGGCTAATTTTTCTT
>KV012587.1:39855-54548 GCA_001598015.1 Dorcoceras hygrometricum | reverse complement strand
TTAGATGTGATAGTGGATATGATGGCTATCATGAAACACATCTAATAGTCACTGTGCATTCTGAATTCGTTCCTAGTCTATTGGGCCGTAAAAATGAGGATAAGGCCGCCCGAGCTCGAGACTAGTATCTGCGATGCGAAGTACCATGTTTCATTGGTAGGGAACATTGTGATGTTCTGAGCATGCAGATAGATAGTGACCTAGTGATCTATCGAACTACCCTCGTTCGGACTTTCCAAGTGGTTACCATTTGTCGAGTGGATAAGTCCGAGGTCTTGGTTGTACTGATTAGTCCTCACGACTCGAAACGTCATTGAGACTCTATATGATAGGCGTCTCACTTTGACCCGTTTGCCGACTCACTTGGGGTCGTTAGGCGGCGGGATTGGGTGAGGCCCCGATGCATGTAGGAGTCGATGCATCGTTGTCGAGGATTCACCGCTCGCAGACATGCATGGATATCCTATGCTATCTGAGGGAATAATATTGTATAAATATCTGGACAGAGTACTAGAAGTGTTTTAGGTAAATGGGTTTACCTAGTTACACTCGCGATGTCACTATTCGATCTCCAAGATGTATGCATAGCTATCGGATCTTTAGCGACTCTCGATTTACAAATGGTCGTTGATCTGGTCGGGATATATGGATTGAAAGGACCGTACTGTACGCTAACCACGACCAACTGGTTCTTGCAGGCACTATCAGTGATACCTAGGGGATCATGGGGCGATGTTGCTAGAAGCTCTTACCATGTCCGATGGGCAAGTCCGGAATTGTGATTCCGGAGCCCCAATGGTTGTGGACCCCTGGATAGCTGTATCCCTGAACCATTGAGGGTCACAAAAGTACTGGATTCGAGATTCCAGCACGAATACTGAGCTCAATGTGTTGAGCATAGGAAGAGGATTTTAGGGAGTGCGACTTCGTAAAAGTCAACAGGGGTCAAATCTTGATTTCCCGCTGTTGAGGGGCAAAACGGTCATTTTGCACTGGGGTTCTGAAAAATGGTTTTTCAGATCATAGTATTCAGTTTTGGAAACTGAGTCGATCGGTCCGATCTGATCGGCGATCGGAGTTACGATGAAATCATGGTGATAGGGATGAACCGAATGTTCATACGTTGGACCCGGGCCCGTTGGGCCGGTCCAAGCCCATCACTAATCTACTTAAAGTAGATTAGGGCTTCATTATTAACACATCATATCTTAACCCTAGCACACCTCTCGGCCGCCTCCCCTCCTCTCTCAAAAGCCGCCGCCGCCGCCGGTGCACGCCACCGCCCCCGCCGCCTCGCCGGACTTGCTCCGGCCAACTTTTCGAGGAGAATCCGTTGGTGATAAAATCAATCAGTCTTCTAGTGCAGGCTGATCGGAGGGAGATCGTTTCTGGTCGTGGACCTGATTGACGAATCTATCGCCGCCTACCGTGAAGAGCCGGCGTTCTTGTAATTCCGGTTGGAGCCGGGCACGAGTTGCCAGCAAGGTAATCAACGAAAACACCCTATGAATGGTTCGTATATTGCTTGAATTGTATTGAACGTTTCCCGGCCTAATTTTGTTCTTCCGCTGCCTCGCCGGGAGACGGGATCCGGATCCGCCACGGTTCCCCAACACTTGCTCCATCTGAGATGAAAGAATTAGAGGAACAGATATAAGATCTGCTAGATAAGGGATTCGTTAGACCGAGCACATCCCCGTGTGGAGCCCCTGTTTTGTTTGTTAAAAAAGAAATATGGGAGTTTGAGGTTATGTATAGATTACCGAGAGCTGAATAATTTGACGTGTAGCGCCCCAAAATCCTTAGGACCGCAATTTTTAGTCCTTTTAATTCGAGGAACCATTTCTAATTTCAGATTTCTAAAATCTCAAATTCCAGACTTCAACTATTTATGTAAAAGCTGATTTCGCCTTTTTAGATTTCACGCGAGGGGCAGTGAGGTCTGTCCAGATGTCATCCGAGCACAAGTCAATCGATTTCCAGATTTCACAAAATAAAACGAATTAGGATGGGAGAATGGTTCTTTTTCAGATTTGTGTATCGCTTTTATAAATCAAAACAATAACAGGGACTTTTAACAAAATTTTGATGGAATAGGTGTGGGATACCATGCCTACTCAAGTATTTTTCCCTGTTACAAATCAGGCTCCCATGCTTGGGTACTTGTGAATTATAAGTTCAATTCTTTGCAAGAAAATGTTCATTTTTTTCTACATCAAACAAACATAAGAAGCTCGTCGTGTGCTCGAAGAAGACTCTCTGTGCGACCTACTGCAATTCGTGATTTCTCAATGTAGAGGCAAGTAATTCTGATTCTTGCAACGCCATGAAAGCATATGTATTGTTCTCCTTCCATTTCATGATTTCATGCTAGATGATTTTGTTCCTGTTCTGCTGATTTGAAATGATGATTTATCGGGTTCACAGTAGTTTCCGATTTAAAGCATAAAAGAAAATTGTGTTTTTTTGAAGTTGAAGGAGATGATGATGTTGATTTTTTAAATCGCTGAGCATTCCAACTTTTTGTTCATTGTGAAATTGTAGATTTTTTCTTCTTCGTGTTAAATAGTAACGTTCGAACTTGACCTCACGAAGTTAGTAATGCTGGTTGAATCGGATATCAGTTCTAGTTCGAGGGGCATAACTGATAATGTTGCTGGTCGTTAGTAGTGTAGTAATATCAATTCCCTAAGCAGATTTCATTTTTCTATAAAGAGTTCCTGTTTCTCCAGATTTCTCCATCGTTGCCCGTTGACATCTGATAAAATCAATTCAATTTCTGTTGACTTCTGAATTGACCAACAACACTGCTTTAACTCCAAACACAAATTCTGAGAGAGAGATCTGTTTCTGCCCGAGAGGTCTGTTTCCACAAACAACACATATAAAATACTCCGTACAGTGCGTTGACATCTGAGTTGACTGCACGTCGAATACATCTGTTAGTGACATCTGCTTCTCCCGCTAGCAACAACACTCCTACAGTAAAGATCTGTCTTCCACTAGCGTCAACTATTGTACAGTAGGAATCTGTTTCCAAACCCGTAGTGTTAGCCCATGACACCAGACCTCTTCCACAGTTGTTCTCCGTTAGCGATAGTTTTCCACAGCAGAAATCTGCACCTTGTTAGCGATAGCAACCCTCGAGACATATCTGTTAAGACTTCTAAAATTTATTTCGCGTCAAACATTGTTTATTTCAGACTTCTGTCTATTCTTTACCACAGTTGAATGCTCGATGAAAATGTTTGGTTGGAAACAGATTTTTTAAAATGAAGTGAACCCCGATGATGAAATCTGGTTACCCAGAAGTTGTTTAAAGGAAGAAAAATGATCAGACTTTATGATTTATGGCAAAGATAACAACGGTCCATATTTGAAGGGTGAGCAATAGACGAGCGGGTCGGTTGCCCCTTCATATTGGGTGAGATTTCACCATATTGTAACTGATATCAGTAGTCATTCGAGCGAGTGCAACGGGACCCTTCTGAGCCATAAGTCTGACGAAAGTATGAGTGGTGGGATCTGAATTGTTCCACAGTAATGTTTACGATGAGATTTTTATGCTTTAATGTGTTCCTTTAAACTGCTATGTCTTAAATAACGTAATGCCTGCATATTTGTGTTTTGTTACTCTCAGTTCTGCTTGTTGAGCCCCTAGGCTCACTAACTTGCTTGGTGCAGGTGAGTCGGCGCCGGAGCAAATGGGAGGTGGAGTCTGAATCGGTGATGGTGTGTGCGTGTTTATCGAAAGGCCGACGATTCCGCGAAGTCGTTGCTGTTTTGTTGTTTTGGATCTTTGCTGAAATTTGTACTGAGATCTGTTGCAACAACATACAATTCATGTAGAGTTCCGACCGTTGTAATATTCGCAATTGCATTTTGTACCTTGAAGTTGTTTAATGAAATCTGATGTTGTTATTTGGCGCTAGCTTTCAGACCTCATTGTATTATAATTTATCATTTCAGTCCTTCGACTTTCTCTTTTCTTTCGTTTTTCTCAAACTCATGGATATAGGAATCAGTCCTCTGCGCCTCCCTGATGTCCTGCAAAAGCTGTGGTTCAACCTGCATCGTAGAAACCACAATGTACTGATCGCTTGGCTGAAATCTCCAACCTGAAGTACTCAATTGCTCATAGACTCTCGAAGCACTCAAAAACGAACATCGTCGGCTGGGTCTTTCTACTCAAAGCATCTGCTACTGAGTTTATTCGCCCAGGCTGGTACTGAATCTCACAGTTAAAGTCCTTGAGCAATTCCATCCATCACCGCTGCCTCATGTTCAAATCTGACTGTGTGAAGATATATTTCAGGCTCTTGTGGTCGGTGTACACCACAAATTCTTCACCATACAAATAATGTCGCCAAATCTTCAAGGAAAACACTATCGCATCCAACTCCAAATCGTGAACAGGGTACCTCGTCTTGTGAAGCTTCAACTGTCGAGACGCATAGGCAATCACGTACCCGTTCTGCATCAGAACACTTCCTAAACCATTGAGAGAAGTATCGGAGCACACCACGTATCCTCCGGATCCAGACGGTAGAGCCAATACAGGAGCAGTAGTCAACTTCTCCTTCAACGTCTGCAAACTGTACTCGCACTCATTAGTCCACTCAAATCTCTTATCCTTCTGAGTCAACTGAGTAAGAGGCTTAGCTGTCGAAGATAACTTCTTGATAAAACGCCTATAATAGCCAGCCAAACCCAAGAAACTACGGAACTCAGAAACATTCCTAAGTCTCTCCCAGTTAAGAACTGCTTCGACCTTACTCGGATCTACCGAAATTCATTGTGCCGAAATCACGTGACCCAAAAAGATAATTCTGTCCAGCCAAAATTCACACTTGCTGAACTTAGCATAGAGCTGCGAGTCTCTCAGTCGCTGCAACACCAGTCTCAAATGCTCCTTATGCTCTCTCATGCTCCTCGAGTAAATCAGGATGTCATCAATGAAGACGATTACGAATCGATCAATATACTCGCTGAAGACGCGATTCATCAAATCCATGAACACAGCTGGGGCATTTGTCAATCTAAACGGCATGACAAGAAACTCGTAATGCCCATATCTAGTCCGGAAAGCTGTCTTCGGCACGTCGGCATCTCTAATCCGCAACTGGTGATAACCAGAGCGCAAGTCAATCTTCAAGTACACGACCGATCCCTGCAACTGGTCTAAAAAGTCATCAATCCTCGGCAAAGGATACTTGTTCTTCACTGTTGCTTTATTCAGCTGTCTAAAATCCACACACATCTCATGGATCCATCCTTCTTTTTCACAAAAAGAATCGGATCTCCCCAAGGCGACATGCTCGGCCTAATGAAGCCTTTCTCCAAGAGATCTCTCAACTGATCCTTCAGCTCTCTCAACTGCTGGCGCCAACCGATACGGAGCTCTAGATATCGGGGTGGTACCTGGCACCAACTCGATACTAAAGTCGATCTCACGCCTAGGAGGGAATCCAGGTATCTTGTCTGGAAACACGTCGGGAAACTCTCGGATGATCGGGATATCACTCAACTCCAATCGCTGCTCTTGGGAACTATTAAGCGCGTAGATCAAGAATACAGCATTTCCTAGTGATAGCAGGCTAAACATATCCATGGCGGAAATCAGCGGAATCTTCGAACGTGAATCAGCACCGTAGAAATCCCACTTCTCACCCGAATCAGGGCGAAATCTCACAACACCATGGAAGCAGTCGACTGTAGCCTTATAGCTAGACAGCACATCCATCCCCAAGATACAATCAAAATCTCTAATCCCCAAAACAATCAGATTGGAGACCAAAACGTGCTCATAAAATCTAATCAGACAATCAATCACTACTTCTCTGGACCATAAACTCACACCAGCAGGAGTAGATACAGACACAACCTCACACAATGGGGATGAACTCAACCCATGCTCAAACACAACCAACTCAGATATGAAAGAATGCAATGCACCAGTGTCAAAAAGAACTCTCGCAGGATAATCATAAATAAAGCATGTACCTCCAATCACCATGCCCGACGTCTCTTCAGCCTGCTCTCTGTTCAAAGCATTCGCCGGAGCTTGCTGGGAAATCTGAAACTGAGGTCGGGAAGGTCCTCCAAACCTAGATGGCTCACGAGGCTGAAATCCTGATCGCTGGGACTGAGAGAAAGACTGCTGTCGCTGCGAAGAACCACTAGCAGAACCCTGCTGCGACTGTCCAGAAGACCGCCCTCCTATCGAAGGACACGCCCTAGTGAAATGTCCCGGCTGACCACAAAGATGGCATAGTCCTCGTACTCCACGACACTGCGAAGTCTCATGTCTCCCTCCGCACTGCCCACAAAATCCGTTGCCAGAACCACTGCCTGAACCACTGCCAGAACTCGAACTCACGGAACCAGAGGAACTCGAATGGCCCTTCTTCTTGAATTGCTTCCCTCTAGGTCGAAACTGCTGGCGAATCGACTGCTGTGACCCTTGAGGAGACTGATACGACTGCGACACTGCCGGCGCTGGCTGAGGAGCACGTCCAATCGTCTGATGCACCGGAGCCTCGGGATCCAGCAAACTCTCCTCAATATCAACCGCATTGTTCACAGATTCCATGAAAGTTGCCGGGGACCCAGACAACGCCATCCGGTAAAGATCAGGTCTCAAGCCCTTCAAAACTTTGTTCCTCTTAGTTCGCTCTTGGTTCGCTACATGTGGCATGTAGACCGAAAGCGCAGAAAACTGCCTCGCATACTCAGCCACTCGCATATTTCCCTGCTTGAGGTTGTCGAACTCTCGCTCTCGGCTGGCGAAGTAAGACTCCGGGGTATATTCCTGACGGAACGCCTCACAAAAACTCTCCCAGGTGATCATGCTCCACTATCACGAAGCATCCTAGAAGTACCCCTCCACCAACGCTGCATCATCCCGCAGCTGCAGCACTGCTAACTTCAGTCTCTTTTCCGGAGCGTACTCCAAGGTATCGAATAGCTACTCCATATGTACTAGCCATGCCTCAGGTCTCGTACCTCCCTCAGTAGCAGCAAACGTCGGAGGGTTTGTACGCTGAAATCGTGCTAAGACTAGTTCCATCCCGCCCAATCGACGGGTCACATCATCTACCCGATGAACATCCTCATCACTGTCTGGAGCCCTAGACCCCTCGGAACGCCTAGATCTACCTCTTCGCGGCGGAATCTACACAAGTCTAGAGGTAAGGCTAACACCAGATAAACATCAAGGCAGACAATAATCACATAAGCCACAGAGTCAATCAACAATCAAATCAAAACTCTGTGCCTAGACTCGAGTGTGACCAAAAGAAATCGAGCTTATCCCAATTTAAGCTCTGATACCAAAAATTTCAGGCCCCGTGATAATTACTCACAATTAACACGTAATAAACGCATAAACACGAAAGCTAAAATCAGGGCTTAAAAATTTTTCAAATCATTTGGGCCTGAACGTAAAAACATACATCCAAAATATTGATATTCAAAATATAAGTTAACTCAAACTTATACAAACCAGGAAACAAAAATCTCAAGTCTAAAATAATTTCCCAATACATAGAAACACGGGGCATCCCCCGGTTCAGTACATAACATAAATATAACTGGGACTCATGGGAACAGGGGTCGACCAGCTGTACCACTGCTCTGCCCAGCTTGGCTACCTGAAGATCCTGCAAATGGGTGACACACAAAAGCAGGAAAAACAAAATACGAGGTCAAGCCTCAGTACGAAGAGCTATCTAAACAGCTAACATGCAACATGCCATAAATCAATGCTATGAATGCATGAGGGCTAACAAAGAATCGGATAGCTAGACCATTCCATCAACTGGCAAATCAAATCAAGCCTCTATACCACGCACAACCAATCAGTCGGTGGAAATCATCGGTCCGTGATCATCGGGGCCCATCATCCCATCACAGCTCGGTGGTAGACACTCGAAATCTGGTAGTCACCACTCCGATGATAGCGTTGGACTTTTCGGGCACGACTCATCGGTCGACCAGTCACAACGTGGCACCCAATCAGGTCATCAAAACAATCTGTCAATTCAGGCTCAAGATGTATGCATGAATGCCATTCATTATTCAAATCATGATGCATACAATATCAAATACGTAAAACAGAACATATATACAACTCAATTCAACATTCAAGTTTCACGTCGACCAGTCACAACGTGGCACCCAATCAGGTCATCAAAACAATCTGTCAATTCAGGCTCAAGATGTATGCATGAATGCCATTCATTATTCAAATCATGATGCATACAATATCAAATACGTAAAACAGAACATATATACAACTCAATTCAACATTCAGTTTCACGTAATATCACAACAGCCAACCAAAAGATTTTATAGCAAGGAAATACAGCCATGTTCATGCGTCAAGCTATTTAGAGCTGCTCAAATCGTACCTCAACTGCTTCAACTACCTTAAATGAAAGCCCCTGGAATCTGAACCAGCACCTGAACACAAACACACGATGCACAAATTCAGGGAAAGCACCAACAACTCACGGCCCTGCCTAAGAACCCACGGCTGGAAATACATCAACTCAACCCAGCACTCAATCCTACCCAAATAACCTAACAGAAAGCTTAAAACAAATCTAGGAACAAGATTTCAACCACCAAAATCAGAAGCTACCTGCACGACCAAATCCACTGCCAAAAATCAGTAGCTTCGTACTCTCGTTCCAGCTCCCTACAGCCTCCAAAAGTTGTATGATAAGAAAGATCTCTTCAAGAGGTTTCCAACGCTACGTCAAACCTGAAAAACGGTGGCCGGAATCAATGGGAAATCTCCGGGGATGTTATCGATGAACAGTAACCCGAGGGTTTGAAAAGGAACGAAAGTTGGGAGGAAAAATAATTGCTAAGTATAGAGTCTGCTTCAATAATTGAAGTCCACGTTTCCAATTTATACACGAGAGAAACCAACTAAAATATCCACCGACAAAACACGCAACGCTAAGGAAAAACAGATCTCACACAAAAACTAGCAGATCTCACCAACATGTCATGACCAGATTTCTCAAACAATTCGAATAGATTTCACCCAATAAATTCAAACTATAATCTGGGCAACTTCAACTAGAGATCTGAATATTTCCAAACCAGATTTCACTAAAAATTCGAAATTCCAGAATTCGACATTATTAATTCTCGTGACTAATTTAATCCCAAATTCCGATTAATCACCAAATTAGAAATCTAATTCCTCACATTTTGCTCTAAGTAGGAAATCTGTTGGATTAGCCCAACTAAGCGTCCAGAGACCATTGGCACAGGATATTGAGAAGTTTGGAATAGAACTGGTGCCTAGTGGTAGTACTGTGATCTTGGAAGATCTTACTATTCTATCAAATATGTTAGACTAGATCCGAGAGGGACAGATGAAAGATGAGCAACTTCAGAGATGGGTTAATAAAGACAGAGAAAGAGGTAGTAGTCTCGACTTTTCAGAAGAAAGAATAGTGAGATTTCATGGCCGGATGTGGGTGCCCCAAGCAGACACCCTGAGATCAGATTTGATGGCACAAGCCCACACAGTCCCATAATCGGTGCATCCGAGGAGTACTAAGATGTATAAGGATCTCCAGAAGTTTTATTGGTGGCCAGGAATGAAGATGGAAATGGAGTGCATAGGATTTTGTTGTTGGTTTACCCAGGACTGTTCAAGGATATAATTCCATCTGGGTTATAGTAGACAGGCTCACTAAGTCAGCTCACTTCTTACAAGTTAAGACAACATACGATGTGAGCAGATATGTAGATCTGTATGTGAAGGAAATAGTGAGGCTGCACGGTGTTCCAGTTTCGATTGTATCTGATAGAGATCCGAAGTTTATGTCAGCTTTCTGGAAGAGTTTGAACAAAGCTTTGGGTACGAAGTTGAATTTTAGCATAGTCTTTCAGCCCTAGACAAATGGGCAATCAGAAAGGGTGATTCAGATTTTAGAAGATTTACTCAGAGCTTGTATTGCGGATTTTTCAGAGAGCTGGGATTTAAAGCTACCGTTGGTAGAATTTGCGTATAGCAACAGTTTCCAATCTTCTATCCATATGGACCCATACGAAGCTCTCTATGGTCGCAAATTTAGAACACCTCTTCACTGGGATGAGGTAGGAGAAAGAGCTGGTTTAGGACCAGATGTGATAGAGCAAACAACTGCGGCTGTTTGAAAGATAAGAGAGCGGATGAGATCTGCTCAGAGCAGACAGAAGAGTTATGCAGATAATAGGCGTCGGGACCAGAGTTTTCAGGTTGGTGACCATGTGTTTTTTAGAGTAGCTCCGATGAAGGGAGTAATGCTTTTCGGGAAGAAGGGAAAGCTGAGTCCCATATATATTGGGCCTTATGAGATTCTGGAACAACTAGGAACATTGGCTTATCGTTTAGCACTGCCCCCGCATCTTTCCGTAGTGCATAGTGTTTTCCACTTATCAGCTTTGAGGAAGTATATTCCCAACCTGTCGCACGTATTGACCCATGAGCCAATTCAGTTAGCACCAGATCTGAGTTACAAATAGAGACCCGAGAGGATTATTCTTCTAGAGATTAGGAAGTTGAGAAACCGTAGTATCCCTATGGTTAAGATGCAATGGTCTAACCAAACAGAGCGAGAAGCTAAATGGGTGATCGAAGCAGATATGTATAGCCTTTACCCATATCTGTTTGGTAAGTAAATTTTGAGGATGAAATGTACATAAGGAGGGTAGAGTTGTAATGCCCCGAAAATCCATAGGACCACAATTTTAACCCTTTATAATTTTAAGGTCCATGTTGATATTTCCAGATTTCAGATTTCAGCTTTAAGTTCATTTTAATTGTTTTAAAATCTGATTTCATATTTGAGTTACGGCGCAGAGGGTTTCCAAACAGATTTTTCCTCAAGCACAAGCTCGAGAAAATTTCATATTTCGAATTTGCCTAAGTGTTGGAATCAGCAGTTGGAAAGATATCAGACGTTGCGTGGGAGACATTTGTTGTAGATGAGCGTTTCGACAGTAGCATTAGGAATTAATTGGAGTAGTAGTGCTTCGTTAAGATTGCAGCAGTTGATATTTAGGTCCTTGCGTTTTGATAAGCAGCAGCAATGCTGACGTGGATTTCAGTCGTTGGTGTATTAGCGCATATCAAGCTGTTGCGAGTGATCAGCTGTTGGTATGTTAGTTGCGATGATCAGCAGAGAGCGCTAAGGGACTGAAGCGACGATGTTTTGTGAGCAGGAACCAATTGTTGGTTTTGTTAGCGTGTTTCGTAGCGGGTAGTGAAACTACGTCGTTTGGATTAGTTAACACGACAGGGTTTTGAGTGAAGTGCTTTGTACCGGCTGTTGGTTATGATAGACATCAGCTGTTGGTAGCAAGGTGACGTGTTACTCTACGACGTTGTTTGGTTAAGTTGGTGCGACTCCGTTTAGCTTTAGCGTTGTTAGAAAGATTCAACTGCTGGTTATTATATAAACGATAGGCAAAAGCTTATGCGAGATTTCTGCTAGTTGGGAATATTAGTTGTGACAACTGATTTGTCGTTGGATCTGTTCCTGTTTCTATATACTGATTGAGTAGTGTATTTAAGAGAAGACTTGGTTTTCGAATGTTTAATATATCCCATACTTAGAAATATTTCACGATAGCAAATCTTGTCGCGAACCCTAGTTACTGTTCACAGTAAACTTGTCTGTCCTAATTTCCGGTGGTAGACAACTCCGACGAGAGTGAGAGTGGTAGCGTTGGACTCCTCTTGCTAAGGCGCTTCGTTCTATACCTCTTTAGAAGGCTTTGGAAAAGCTGGAAGAGGATCGCAGGATCGCTAAGACACATCCCTTGTGTAGTTTGATAGCGTAAGCATTTTCTTCCGTGCCAGTAGTTTCTTTGGGATAAGTAAAGATGCTACCTTTAAGCTTTGTTAGAGCTTTCCGTTGAGTTAGGAAGGTAGATAAGCGCTGGTGGAGTTAACCCAGTTGCTGTTATTTTACGTTTCGGCTTTTGAGCAGTTGATTGTGTTGATATAGCAGGTGACAGATCTGTGTTGCTCGGATTTTGTTGTAGCAGCTGTGTGTGGTAATTATAGCTCAGAAGCTGGTGTGGTACGGATGTTGAGCTTGTATTATGGCTGGAATTGGCATGGATATGTTTGATTGCTGTGTGTGCATTTCTTGTAGTTTTATATGTTGTTTAGCTGTTTCATTGCATACGCATGATCATTTACATTTCAGCTGTTGTAGCCGTGCTTTGTTGTTGCTCTATTTTCTTACCCGGATGCTAGGGCGAGCGGCAATACCGCACTCTCATCGCCCTACTGGTCTGTTAGACCTCATGCGCCGAGTGCTTAACTACCAAAGTTCATGGGTTGGGCAACAGCAGGTTGAGTTGTTGATGCATCTGGTATTCAGGTGTGGTGTAAAGATGAGCGGGTAATTCCCGTGTGCTTGTACACACACCAGTGGCCACTAACCTTTCTTCACAGAATCTGTTGTCAGCTTTTGAATTCCTTGGCTCCCTTTCTTGGTTTTAGCCTTCGGCTGTTGCATTATCCCTTATGCATAACATTATCATTTTATCTTTTGCTATTCATTGCTGTTTTATAGTTTCTCTCCGTACTGGGGTTTAACCCCTTGGTCCCTCTGGGGCTGTTGTGTTTGTTTGCCTGTCTGTTGTTCAGGTTTTCCAGGTTTCGCAGCTGGTCGAGGTTATGATCCAGTTGGTGGTGCCCCAGGAGGTGGTTAGAGTGTCCCAGTTATATATAGTATTTGTATACACTGGTATCACTTCGTGTGATGCTTAGTCTTTTATAGTTGGTAGACCATATGTACTGGTGTTGTATTTAGACGTTGGTTATTTATTGTACTTGAATATTTGTGTTGTTGTAGATTTATAAATTGGGATTAGTTTGAGTATTGTGTATTTTAAACAATGTTATCTTTCAGTCATGCCAAAAGCAAAAATTTTAACCACTTTTTAGTTGCTTCCGCTTGTGGTTGCATGGTTTACTCTGATGTGAGAACGAGGCCTGACATTTTTGGTATCAGAGCTTAAGCTGGGATAAGCTCGATTTCTTGGATCACACTTGAGTCTAGGCACAGTCTCGTGTGTTGCTTGTGCTTGACTATGTGACTTATGTGCTGCGTATTGTTTGTGTGATATGTGATTTCTGTGATGTTTCTGTTCTGTGTTCCTTATCCTGTTTAGTGCCTTCGTAGAGAGATGACGCCTAGACGTATGGGTAGAGGTAGAGGGCAGTTTCAGGATGAGTCTGGAGATCAGAATGAGGATCAGCGTAGTTTCCCTTCTCGTGGTCGTGGTAGACGTGAAGAGGATGAAGTTGACAACTTAGCAACCCGTGTGGAAAGCATGGAGATTGTGATGGCTAGGTTCCAACGGATGAGTCCCCAGATCTTTAACGGTGACGAGTCTAGAGAGGATGCGGATTCGTGGTTGCAGCACATAACTGGTTTGTTTGATCATGTTCAGTATGATGATGTGCTTCGGTTGAGTTTGGAGACCTTCCAGCTGAGGAAGAGCGCGGAGCGTTGGTGGCGTGGCGCTTCAAGGACGCTAGAGGAGACAGGTGTGGAGATTCCTTTGGATAGCTTTTGCGTTTCCTTTCGGCAGGAGTACGTTCCGGAGTCGTATGTGAACGCTCGTGAGCGAGAGTTCGATCATTTGGAGCAAGGTACGATGTCGGTGCGTGAGTATGCCCATAGGTTTTCATCTCTATTGGAATATGTCCCGCATGTAGCTGGCCGGGAGAGGGCCAAGAGGACCAAGTTGTTAGAGTAGATGCCCAACTAGCCAACTTGTGGCGTATGGGTTCATAGACTCTTTTATGAAACGATCTTTATATATGATATTCGCTTTTTATTAATGGCATTGTTTACTTTCATTGTGTTGTATGATGATTAACAATTTCGTTGAGTAAAGACCTAGAATGCACTATGGTGTATGTTAGATGTGATAGTGGGTATGACGGCTATCATGAAACACATCTAATTGTCACTGTGTATTCTGAACATGTTCCTAGTCGATTGGGCCGTCAAAATGAGGATAAGGCCGCCCGAGCTCGAGACTAGTATCTGCGATGCGAAGTACCATGTTTCATTGGTAGGGAACATTGTGATGTTCCGAGCATGCAGATAGATAGTGACCTGGTGATCTATCGAACTACCCTCGTTCGGACTTTCCAAGTGGTTACCATTTGTCGAGTGGATAAGTCCGAGATCTTGGTTGTACTGATTAGTCCTCATGACTCGAAACTTCATTGAGACTCTACATGATAGGCGTCTCACTTTGACCCGTTTTCCGACTCACTTGGGGTCATTAGGCATCGGGATTGGGTGAGACCCCGATGCATGTAGGAGTCGATGCTTCGTTGTCGAGGATTCACCGCTCGCAGACATGCGTGGATATCCTATGCTATATCAGGGGATAATAGTGTATAAATCTCTGGCCAGAGTACTAGAAGTGTTTTAGGTAAATGGGTTTACCTAGTTACACTCGCGATGTCACTATTCGATCTCCAAGATGTATGCATAGCTATCGGATCTTTAGTGACTCTCGATTTACAAATGGTCGTTGATCTGGTCGGGATATATGGATTGAAAGGACCGTACTGTACGCTAACCACGACCAACTGGTTCTTGCAGGCACTATCAGTGATACCTAGGGGATCATGGGGCGATGTTGCTAGA
>KV012587.1:23297-39824 GCA_001598015.1 Dorcoceras hygrometricum | reverse complement strand
CTATCATGAAACACATCTAATAGTCACTGTGCATTCTGAATTCGTTCCTAGTCGATTGGGCCGTCAAAATGAGGATAAGGCCTCCCAAGCTCGAGACTAGTATCTGCGATGCGAAGTACCATGTTTCATTGGTAGGGAAATTGTGATGTTCTGAGCATGCAGATAGATAGTGACCTGGTGATCTATCGAACTACCCTCGTTCGGACTTTCCAAGTGGTTACCATTTGTCGAGTGGATAAGTCCGAGGTCTTGGTTGTACTGATTAGTCCTCACGACTCGAAACGTCATTGAGACTCTACATGATAGGCGTCTCACTTTGACTCGTTTGCCGACTCAATTGGGGTCATTAGGCGGCGGGATTGGGTGAGACCCCGATGCATGTAGGAGTCGATGCATCGTTGTCGAGGATTCACCGCTCGCAGACATGCGTGGATATCCTATGCTATCTGAGGGGATAATAGTGTGTAAATCTCTGTCCAGAGTACTAGAAGTGTTTTAGGTAAATGGGTTTACCTAGTTACACTCGCGATGTCACTATTCGATCTCCAAGATGTATGCATAGCTATCGGATCTTTAGCGACTCTCGATTTACCAATGGTCGTTGATCTGATCGGGATATATGGATTGAAAGGACCGTACTGTACGCTAACCACGACCAACTGGTTCTTGCAGGCACTATCAGTGATACCTAGGGGATCATGGGGCGATGTTGCTAGACGCTCTTACCATGTCCGATGGGCAAGTCCGGAATTGTGATTCCGGAGCCCCAATGGTTGTGGACCCCTGGCTAGCTGTATCCCTGAACCATTGAGGGTCACAAAAGTACTGGATTCGAGATTCCAGCACGAATACTGAGCTCAATGTGTTGAGCATAGGAAGAGGATTTTAGGGAGTGCGACTTCGTAAAAGTCAACAGGGGTCAAATCTTGATTTCCCGCTGTTGAGGGGCAAAACGGTCATTTTGCACTGGGTTCTGAAAAATGGTTTTTCAGATCATAGTATTCAGTTTTGAAAACTGAGTCGATCGGTCCGATCTGATCGGCGATCGGAGTTATGATGAAGTCACGGTGATAGGGATGAACCGAATGTTCATACGTTGGACCCGAGCCCGTTGGGCCGGTCCAAGTTTCTCACTAGTCTATTTAATTAGACTTGGAGGCTTTAATCATAACACTTGATTACACAAAACCCTAACCGTAGCTCCTAAGCTTCGGCCGCCCCACCTCTCCTCCAACCTCACGCCGCCGGCCGCCGCCTTGCATCGCCGCCGCCGCCGCCCCTCGCCGGAATTTGTTCCGGCCAACTTTTCAAGGATAATCCGTCCGCGCTGATCTTTTCAGGCCTTCTAGTGCAGGCTGACAAAGGAATCTCCCTTCCGGTCTTGGACCTGATTGACGTAATCTACCGCCGCCTACCGTGAAGTGCCGGTTTCCTCGTGAAACTGGTCGGAGCTAGGCGCCAAGACGCCAGCAAGGTAACACCCCGAGAAACACCCTATGAATGGTTCATATTGTGTTTTTACTGAATTTTATTGAACGTTTCTCGGCCTAATTTTGTTCTTCCGCTGCCTCGCCGGGAGACGGGATCCGGATCCGCCACGGTTCCCCTACAGTGGTATCAGAGCCAAGGCTCGGATCTGATCAATACAATGGTTGCCTGAATTGTATCGATTTCAATAGTTTCAAAATCAGAAAACCAAAATTTTATCGCATGTCGACTGCCCGGTGCAGCCGCACGAGGCGGCGCCACAGCAATTAAATATGATTTTGTTGATTAAAATTTGATTTTATCGACAAAATACGATTTTATTTATAAAATGCGATTTCGTAATTAAAATATGATTTTGCGATAAATAATTTGATTATTTAATTTATGCATGTTAATTAGATTATCTGCATGATTGGGATGATCGAGAGCCGTGCCCAATTTGTTAGGTGTATGCGATAGGTTTTTGTGATTTTTATTTTTGGGCCTAGAATTGTTTTAAGCCCAATTTGATACAATTAAAATTGCAAAATACGATTTTAATTTTGAAATATGATTTTATAAATTAAATATGATTTTGTTGATTAAAATTTGATTTTATCGACAATACGATTTTATTTTTAAAAAGCGATTTCGGAATTAAAATATGGATTTTGCGATAAATAATTTGATTATTTAATTTATGCATGTTAATTAGATTATCTGCATGATTGGGATGATCGAGAGCCGTGCCCAATGTGTTAGGTGTATGCAATAGGTTTTTATGATTTCGGTTTGTAAATATGATTGATTATCATTTAAGTGGCCCGTTCCCACCCCTTGAAAAATGTATCCCTTATATGTCATGGTATATTTAAATGTAAATTACTAGATTTAGTGGGAGGACATCCGAAGAAGGTGGACAATGACGATCAAAGGTATTGAAGACCGAAGATCTGTAAAACCGGAAGCATTGTAATAGGATTGCATTGCATGTTGCATTACCCCTAGGATTGGACCCAGGTCCGTGGCTGGCAACCACGGAACGCATAGCTCTCGCGATCGATCATCCCAATGTTTATATATGTGATATATAGTTAGTTGAATCCGCATGTTGCATGTTTAAAATTTGATTTAAAGTAATTGCATGAGACCAAATTTTCCGAAAATAAAATCCCACGTTTTAAATACGATTTAATACTAATATCAAGTTAAATGTTTATTCGATAAACTAAAGGGAATTTAAATTTGTTAAATTATCCCTACCTTCCATCAACCCTGGGTGTACGTCGATGGTACCCGTATACATGGCCCGGCTCATATTATTGGGGACGTTAAGGGGACCGTACTTCACGACTCAACATTGATGGGTCATCTTGTCACGTGATAGTAAACGGCGTCATATTATTGGGCCCTTACTGGACGTGAGGTGAATACATGGAGGTTGCACCGGTTGCAATCGGAAACTACCTTTTGGGGGTCATGGATGGCTGATATTATTCGGGTCCATGATCGCTTGATTGGGCTCCGTGTACCCACTAAAGAAACTTGCTTTCTCGATTTCATTAGAGGGTGGTGAAATCGGTCATGGATGGCTGATATTATTCGGGTCCATGATCGCTTGATTGGGCTCCGTGTACCCACTAAAGAAACTTGCTTTCTCGATTTCATTAGAGGGTGGTGAAATCGTTCAAATAGTGAGAGGGTAATTCATAAAACTTAACGACCTTGTTTTATGTCTTAGCGATTATTTTATATATAGTTAGTAATGATTGTCTGTTTTCTTTCAGTAAAACTTAACGACCTTGTTCAAAAACCCACTCGCTGCTATACTGGATAGCAACAGGTTCACCGGTCTGAACTACCAAGACTGGCTCCGCAACCTCGACCTTGTGTTGGCTTCGGAAAAACTTCTTTATGCGATAGAGAAGAGTCCTAAGGAAGCCCCTGCCGATATCAGCCCTGAGGAGCTGGTTACGCTTAAACAATGGTGGGACGACGAGGTTAAAGCTCGATGCTATGTGATGGCGTCAATGTACAATGAAATGCAACGGCGCTTTGAGAAGACAAAGTATGCTGCTGACATACTTTTTCATCTCAAAGAACTGTATGGGGAGAACTCCCGACATGAGAGGTTGACGACTGTCAATGAGCTTATGACGAGCCGCATGCGTGATGGGACTTCGGTCCGCGAGCATGGGGGTTCGCATGATTGGGCTCGTTGAAAAGCTGTCGGGCCTCGATATCACATTTCCACACGAGCTGTCTGTGGATGTGATTCTCCTCTCACTGCCTGCTGCATTCGACCCCTTTGTGGTCAACTTCAACATGAACAAGCTGGCAGCCACCCTTGAAGAGGTGGTTAACATGCTTGTAGTGTTTGAAGGAACCATAAAGAAGGACAAGCCCGTCATCCTGATGGGCTCTTCTTCCTCGCGAAGAAGGGGCCCAAACGCAAGGGAAAGAAGCGTTCTGCCCCTGCGAAGGAGAAAAAGCCCACCAAGAAGCAAAATACAAAGGCTTCCAAGCCAAACAAGCATGAGGATTTTTGCCACCACTGCCACAAGCCTGGGCATTGGAGGAGGAACTGCAAGGAGTACCTCGAGCAGTTGCGAACTGTGAAAGGTATGTTCTACATTGAAATAAATATGTCTCTTAGTTCGACTTCTTGGGTACTTGATACCGGATGTGGATCTCATATCTGCAATGATTTGCAGGTGATGACAAGAAGCCGACGTCTTAGAGAGGGTGAGACCCACTTGAGGCTAGGCAATGGAGCAAGAGTTGCTGTAGTAGCTATAGGAGATGTTTATTTATTTCTGTCTTCTGATTTTAAGTTGTTATTGAGAAACGTTTTGTTTGTTCCCGAATTAATAAAGAACATTATTTCTGTTTCTATGCTTGATAGTGATGGATATTCTTGTATGTTTGCTAATTCAATTTTCAAGATTTACAAGAATGAATGTGTAATTGGAATTGGGGAACGCAAAAACGATTTATACACCTTAAAATTAAAAGACGTTCCAACTCGCGATGTCGAAGAACATACAACAACGATTAAAAGGAAACACGATAACTTGAACCCAGTACAACTTTGGCACGCTAGGCTAGGTCATGTTTCTCTAAGTAGGATTAACAAGTTAGTTAGGAGTGACATGTTTGATCTATCAGACATTAACTCCCTACCAACTTGTGAGTCTTGTCTCAAGGGAAAGATGACTAAGCAACCCTTCAAGGGCAAGGGTGAGCGTGCTCAGGGCCTATTGGATTTGATCCATACTGGTGTGCGGCCCATTTAGTATTGGTACTAAATACGGTCACACATACTTCATCACCTTTATCGACGATTACTCTAGGTATGGGTACTTGTACTTTACGAAGCCCTTGCCAGGACCGTTGTTTGAAAAACATCGCGAAACAATGTGACTACGTCTGATGAGTAGTTGGCTTTAGGGCAAGTGGGAGATTGTTAGAGTAGATGCCCAACTAGCCAACTTGTGGCATATGGGTTCATAGACTCTTGTATGAAACGATCTTTATATATGATATTAGCATTTTATTTATGGAATTCTTTACTTTCATTGTGTTGTATGATGATTAACAATTGCGTTGAGTAAAGACCTAGAATGCACTATAGTGTATGTTAGATGTGATAGTGGGTATGACGGCTATCATGAAACACATCTAATAGTCACTGTGTATTCTGAACATGTTCCTAGTCGATTGGGTCGTCAAAATGAGGATAAGGCCGCCCGAGCTCGAGACTAGTATTTGCGATGCGAATTACCCTGTTTCATTGGTAGGGAACATTGTATGTTCTGAGCATGAAGATAGATAGTGACCTGGTGATCTATCGAACTACCCTCGTTCGGACTTTCCAAGTGGTTACCATTTGTCGAGTGGATAAGTCCGAGGTCTTGGTTGTACTGATTAGTACTCACGACTCGAAACGTCATTGAGACTCTACAGGATAGGCGTCTCACTTTGACCCGTTTGCCGACTCAATTGGGGTCATTAGGCAGCGGGATTGGGTGAGACCCCGATGCATGTAGGAGTCAATGCTTCGTTGTCGAGGATTCACCGCTCGCAGACATGCGTGGATATCCTATGCTATCTGAGGGGATAATAGTGTATAAATCTCTGGCCAGAGTACTAGAAGTATTTTAGGTAAATGGGTTTACCTAGTTACACTCGCTATGTCACTATTCGATCTCCAAGATGTATGCATAGCTATCGGATCTATAACGACTCTCGATTTACCAATGGTCGTTGATCTGATCGGGATATATGGATTGAAAGGACCGTACTGTACGCTAACCACGACCAACTGGTTCTTGCAGGCACTATCAGTGATACCTAGGGGATCATGGGGCGATGTTGCTAGACGCTCTTACCATGATCCGATGGGCAAGTCCGGAATTGTGATTCCGGAGACGCAATGGTTGTGGGCCCACGGCTAGCTATATCCCAGAACCATTGAGGGTCACACAAGTACTGGATTAGAGATTTCTGCACGGATACTGAGCTCAATGTGTTGAGCATGGGAGGAGGATTTTGGAAGTGCGACTTCCTAAAGTGAACAGGGGTCAAATCGTGATTTCCCGCTGTTGAGGGGCAAAACGGTCATTTTGCACTGGGGTTCTGAAAAATGGTTTTTCAGATCATAGTATTCATTTTTTAAAACTGAGTCGATCGGTCCGATCTGATCGGAGATCAGAGTTATGATGAAGTCACGGCGATAGGGATGAACCGAATGTTCATACGTTTGACCCGAGCCCGTTGAGTTATGATGAAGTCACGGCGATAGGGATGAACCGAATGTTCATACGTTTGACCCGAGCCCGTTGGACCGGTCCAAGTTTATCACTAGTCTATTTAATTAGACTTGGAGGCTTTAATCATAACACTTGATTACACAAAACCCTAACCCTAGCTCCTAAGCTTCGGCCGCCCCACCTCTCCTCCAACCTCACGCCGCCGGCCGCCGCCGCCCCTCGTCGGAATTTGTTCCGGCCAACTTTTCGAGGAGAATCCGTCCGTGCTGATCTCGTCAGGTCTTCTAGTGCAGGCTGATGAAGGAGTCTCCCTTCCGGTCGTGGACCTGATTGACGTAATCTACCGCCGCCTACCGTGAAGTGCCGGTTTCCTCGTGAAACTGGTCGGATCCAGGCGCCAAGACACCAGCAAGGTAACACCCTGAGAAACACCCTATGAATGGTTCATATTGTGTTTTTACTGAATTGTATTGAACGTTTCCCGGCCTAATTTTGTTCTTCCGCTGCCTAGCCGGGAGACGGGATCCGGATCCGCCACGGTTCCCCAACACAAGTTTATTGAGGGTTTGAATGAAGAGTTGTATACTTTGGTTTTGTCGAGTAAACCAAAGAGCTATGCAGAGACTGTGGACAGCATTGTTGAATCGAGGAAGGTCTGCGAAACCGGAGGTTGCGTGCTAGACCTCAGGGTGCTCAGGGTGTTCGTCCCGCTGTTCAGGGAGCGCAGTCTTCCCAATCTTCGCAGTCAGCTCATCAACCCCCGCAGCAGCAGCAGCAGTTGGCTCAGCAGTCTGGCCGTAAGATGTTCCAACCTCGTGGCCATCAGTTTAAGAAGAATTATGGCTCTGGTTCTTCTGGTTCTGGCAGCTCTAGTAGCAGTGGTTCTAGGGCAGAATTTTGTGGCATCTGTGGAGGAAAGCATTCGTCGACTCAGTGCGTTGGTGTGCAGGGCTTTTGTAATATCTGTGGTCAGTATGGGCATTTCGCGAGGGTGTGTCCGTCGGCCGGATCGCAGCAAGCCGCAGCCCCGCCTCAGGGTCGAGGAGGATCGTCTAGGGGTCGTTCCTATCAATTCCCGCATCCTAGGGTTGGAGAGACGCAGTTTAGGTCGTTTCAATTGCCTGATCCGTCGCGTTTTGGACAATCGTCCCAACAGCATTTCTCTAGACCCCAACATGCTCAAGTGAATGCCATTACGAGGGAGCAAGCGGATGGTGCGCCGAGCGGAGTGATTGCAGGTAACTGTTCTGTCTTTGATTTTCCTGCACGAGTTTTGTTTGACACTGGCGCATCGCATTTGTTTATTGCTGATTCTTTTGTGATCGAGCATGGTCTGCATACCTTTTCTTTGCTCGATGTGGTGTCTGTTTCTACTCATGGAGGTGCTAGCCTGTTTTCCCAAGAATTTTTGTTATATGGCGTTCTGAGGTTTGGCGAGCATGTATTAGTGGCGAATTTGTTTCGTTTGATGTTGTGGGATTTTTACTGCATAGTGGGAATGGACGTGTTTTCAAGTTATAGGGCCTCCATGGATTGTTACCATGGGATCGTGCGTTTTAGGCCTCAGTCCGGTGAGAAATGGAATTTCGAATGTGCGGATTCTCAGTCGAAAATTTCGCTAGTCTCAGCGATGGAGATGTTCAGCTTGTTGTCGGCGGAGAACGCTGGTTTTATGATCTACGCGTTGGATGCATCTTCTTCTTCGCATGTGCAGGTCAGCGACGTTCCAGTGGTGCGTCATTTTCCTGATGTGTTTCTGGAGGATATTCCTGGTTTTCCTCCGAGGAGGGAGATTGACTTTAACATTGAGTTGGTTCCTGGCACAGCTCCGATTTCGTGTGCACCATATCGATTAGCACCTGCTGAATTCAGAGAGCTTAAGGTGCAACTGGATGACTTGCTGGAGAAAGGTTTTATCAGAGCTAGCATGTCTCCGTGGGGAGCGCCTATTTTGTTTGTCAAGAAGAAGGATGGCACAATGAGAATGTGCATTGACTTCCGTCAGCTGAACAAAGTTACCGTGAACAATAAGTTCCCTTTTCCAAGGATCGACGACTTGTTTGACCAGTTGCAAGGTTCCGTTGTATATTCGAAGATCGATCTACGTTCAGGGTACCATCAGTTGAGAGTTAGAGATCAAGATGTCGCGAAAACTGCTTTTCGTACTAGGTATGGGCATTTTGAGTTTCTGGTAATGCCTTTTGGATTGACTAATTCTCCTGCAATCTTCATGGATTTGATGAACCGGGTCTTCCGTGAGTTTATAGTTCAGTTTGTGATTGTGTTCATCGACGATATCTTGGTGTACTCGAAGACTCCTTTGGAACATAAGGAGCATTTGAGAGTTGTTCATCAGACGTTGAGATACTCCCACTGTATGCCAAGTTTTCTAAGTGCGAGTTTTGGCTGGATCACGTTGTGTTTTTGGGTCATGTGATTTCAGCGGATGGCATTTCTATAGATCCCAGTAAAGTAGATGTTGTTTTGAACTGGGACCGACCTAGGAATGTATCTGAGGTTTGTAGTTTCTTGGGTCTGGCTGGCTATTACCGTCGTTTTATAGAGCGTTTCTCTAGTATAGCTAGGCCGATGACTCAGTTGACTCAGAAGGACAAGCGGTTGGTTTGAACTGTGCAATGCGAGAATGATTTTCAATTGCTCAAGGAGAAGTTGACTACTGCACCTGTGTTGGCTTTGCCATCTAGTTCAGGTGGATTTGTTGTGTGTTTTGGTGCTCAATGGATTGGGCTGTGTGTTGATGCAGCATGGACGAGTCATTGCGTATGCCTCTCGGCAGTTGAAACCGCACGAGACTCGTTATCCAGTTCATGATTTGGAGCTAGCAGCTGTGGTATTTGTGTTGAAGATTTGGTGCCACTATCTGTATGGCGAGCAGTTTGTGGTGTATTCGGACCATAAGAGTTTGCAGTATTTGTTTTCGCAGCCTGACTTGAATATGAGACAGAGTAGGTGGATGGAGCTGTTGAAGTATTTTGATTGTGAGATCAAGTACCAGCCTGGGAAAGTTAATGTAGTGGCTGATGCGTTGAGCAGAAAGGCTCAAGGAGATATGCTTACATCGTTGTTTGTTTATAAAGACCATGAGCATCTTAGCACTACGGGTTGGAGGTTTTACCCGGCTGAGGATTATGTTGTGGTTTCTTCTTTCCAAGTTGAGCCACAGATCATTTCGAGCACTAGAGCGGCTCAAAGGACAGATCCTTCCATCAACGAGATGAAGTTGAAGGTCAGGGCTGGTCAACTTGAGGACTATTCTGTTTTTTCTAATGGTTGTTTGCATTTCCGGGGTAGGTTGGTTGTCCCCAATCTGATAGATCTTCGGGAGGAGATCCTTAGAGAAGCGCACTGCAGTATACATAGTGTTCATCCTGGTGCACAGAAGATGTACCATTCATTGAAGCCGCACTTCTGGTGGGCTGGCTTGAAGAGCGATGTTGCTGGTTTTTTTGCTCGTTGCTTGAACTTCCAGCAGGTTAAGGCTGAGAGGATGAGACCTGGTGGTCTGTTGTAGAGTTTGGAAGTGCCCCAATGGAATTCGGAGCACATAGAGATGGATTTTGTGACCCATTTGCCTCGTTAAAGCAGAGGTTGCGATGCGATTTGGGTTGTTATTGACAGATTGTCGAAGTCTGCGCACTTCATTCCCTATACCCATTTGCCTCGTTAAAGCAGAGGTTGCGATGCGATTTGGGTTGTTATTGACAGATTGTCGAAGTCTGCGCACTTCATTCCCTATGGTATGAAGTTTTCGTTGAAGAAAATGGCAAAACTGTACGTGGATTTTGTGGTTAGATTGCACGGTGTGTCTATTTCAATCGTTTTGGACCGAGATCCGAGGTTTACTTCCAGGTTTTGGAAGAGTTTGCAAGCAGCTTTGGGTACCAGGTTGGCTATGAGTACAGCGTATCACCCCCAAACAGATGGCCAATCTGAACGAACTATCCAGACGTTGGAGGATATGTTAAGAGCTGTTGTGATGCATTTTGGTGGTAGCTGGCAAGACGCGTTGTCTTTAGTTGAGTTTTCTTACAATAACAACTACCAATTGACGATTGGTATGGCGTCGTTCAAGGCTTTGTATGGCAGAAAGTGCAGATCGCCAGTATGTTGGGAAGAAGTGGGAGAGAAGCAGCTGTCTTCCCCAGAGTTTGTGCAGCAGATGAAGGATCATGTGGATCTGATTCGACAGAGGATGAAACCCAGGATCGCCAAGCCAGTTATGCAAATAGTAGGCGTCGACCTCTAGAGTTTCAAGTTGGTGATCTTGTTTTCCTTAAAGTTTCTCATGTAAACCCAGGATCGCCAAGCCAGTTATGCAAAGTAGTAGGCGTCGACTCTAGAGTTTCAAGTTGTGATCTTGTTTCCTTAAAGTTTCTCCGTTTCACAGTGTCATGCGCTTTGGACACAAGGGAAAGTTAGCCCCTCGTTATGTTGGTCCGTATGAAATTGTTAAGAGGATTGGCCCTTTGGCGTATCGCTGTTGTTGCCACAAGATTTATCTTCTCTACATGATGTCTTTCATGTTTCCATGTTGAGGAAGTACGATCCAGATCCGTCTCATGTGTTGAGAACTTACGAGGTTGAGCTAGATCAGACGTTGAGTTATGTTGAGTATCTCTTGCGAATTTTGGATCGTAAAGAGAAGCAGCTGAGGAATAAAACCATTCCCTTGGTGATGGTGCAATGGAGCAAACATGGTAGGGAAGAAGCTACCTGGGAGATGGAAGAAAAGATGCAACGTGAGTGGCCGCATCTGTTTGCTTGAGTGTTGCATCAGATTTCAGTAATTGTTTGCTCAGTTATCTTGAACTCTTGGTTGTGAGCTCAGTTGTTGCCCGAGTTTGATTTCGAGGACGAAATCGTGTTTTAGTGGGGGAGAGATGTGAGACCTGTGTTTTCACAATCAGGTGTTCGGGTTTGAACCAGCCGTTAGTCGATGTGTTTGGCGTAGACATTGAAATTTCCTAAGTGTTGGAATCAGCAGTTGGAAAGATATCAGACGTTGCGTGGGAGACATTTGTTGTAGATAAGCGTTCCGGCAGTAGCAGTAGGAATTAATTGGAGCAGTAGTGCTTCGTTAAGATTTCAGCAGTTGATATTTCAGTAGTTGCGTTTTGATAAGCAGCAGCAATGCTGACGTGGATTTTAGTCGTTGGTGTATTAGCGCGTATCCAGCTGTTACGAGTGATCAGCTGTTGGTATGTTAGTTGCGATGATCAGCAGATAGCGCTAAGGGACTGAAGCGAAGACGTTTTGTGAGCAGGAACCAGTTGTTGATTTTGTTAGCATGTGTCGTAGCGGGTAGCGAAACTACGTCGTTTGGATTAGTTAACATGACAGTGTTTTGAGTGAAGTGCTTTGTACCAGCTGTTGGTTATGATAGACATAAGCTGTTGGTAGCAAGGTGATGTGTTCCTATGCGACGTCGTTTGGTTAAGCTGGTGCGATTACATTTAGCTTTAGCATTGTTTGAAAGATTCAACTGCTGGTTATTATATAAACGATAGGCAAAAGCTGATGCGAGATTTCTGCTGGTTGGGAATATTAGTTGTGACAACTGATTTTTTCGATGGATCTGTTCCTGTTTCTATCTGCTGATTGAGTAGTGTATTTAATAGAAGACTTGGTCTTCGATTGTTTAACAGATCCCATACATAGAAATATTTCTCGATAGCAAATCTTGTCGCGAACATTAGTTACTGTTCACAGTAACCTTGTCTTTCCTAATTTCCGGTTGTATACAACTCCGACGAGAGTGAGACTGGTAGAGTTGGACTCCTCTCGCTAAGGCGCTTCGTTCTATACCTCTTTAGAAGGCTTTGGAAGAGCTATAAGAGGATCGCAGGATCGCTAAGACACCTCCCTTGTGTAGTTTGCTAGCGTAAGCGTTTCCTGCCGTGCCAGTAGTTTCGTTGGGCTAAGTAAAAATGCTACCTTTAAGCTTTGTTAGAGCTTTCTGTTGAGTTAGGAAGGTAGATAAGCGCTGGTGGAGTTTTAGCTCCCAGCTGCTGTTATTTTACGTTTCGGCTTTTGAGCAGTGTCTTGTGTTGATATAGCAAGTGACAAATCTGTGTTGCTCGGATTTCGTTGTAGCAGCTTTGTGTGGTAATTATATCTCAGAAGCTGGAGAGGTACGGATGTTGAGTTGTATTACGGCTGGAATTGGCATGGATACTATGTTTGATTGTTGTGTGTGCATTGCTTGTAGTTTTATATGCTGTTTAGCTGTTGCATTGCATACACATGATCATTTCCATTTCAGCTGTTGTAGCCGTACTTTGTTGTTGCTCTGTTTTCTTACCAGCATGCGAGGGCGAGCGGCAATACCGCACTCTCATCTCCCTGCTGGTTTGTTAGCCCTCATGCGCCGAGTGGTTAACTACCACAGTTCATCGGTTGGGCAATAGCAGGTTGAGTTGTTGATGCATCTGGTATTCAGGTGTGGTGTAAAGATGAGCGGGTAATTCCCACGTGCTTGTACACACACCAGTGGCCACTAACCTTTCTTCGCAGAATCTGTTGTCAGCTGTTGAATTCTTTGGCTCCCTTTCTTGGTTGTAGCCTTCGGCTGTTGCATTATCCCTTCATGTGATGCTTAGTTTTTTATAGTTGGTAGACCATCTGTACTGGTGTTGTATTTAGCCGTTGGGCATTTATTGTACTTGAATATATGTGTTGTTGTAGATTTATAAATTGGGATTATTTTGATTATTGTGTATTTTAAATTATGTTATCTTTCAGTCAGGCCAAAAGCAAAAATTTTAACCACTTTTTAGTTGCTTCCGCCTATGGTTTCGTGGTTTACTCTGATATGAGTACGAGGCATGACATTTACGACTAAGATCTGTTTTGTGCTGAGTACTATCTTCGTTAGCCAAATCTGTTTTCTCTCCAACAGTAAGTCCCCAGTAATCGAATCAGATGCTCAGTGAGATTTTAAAGACGAACGAGTTTCAAAATGCAGTGAACCCCGATGATGTTCAAATCTTTTTTCTTTCAGATATGAGTTTAAAGGAAGAAATGTTTAGTTTTAAAGGATTTATGGCATAGATAACAGATTGTCACAAAGGAATGGTGAGCAGCTGTCAAGACAGTTGCCTCTTCATAAAGGAAGGGTGAGCTGTCGTCGAGCGTGCCGGTTGCCCCTTTATATAGGGCTTCATGCCATAAATACTGAATTCAGAAGTAGCTTGATCAAGTGCCTAAGGACATAGGGAGAGCTTCTAAGCCATAAATCACAAGAAAATAATGATGAGATCTGGGTTATTTCACAAATCTGTTTCTTTTTACGAAAGATGTTTAAGATTAATTGCCTTCCTTTAAACTAAGTTATGTTAAGATATAAGACGTCTGCCTGCCTTAAGTGATTTTGTTATTCTCAGATTTTACTTGCTGAGCCTCTAGGCTCATTAGCTTTTAAATGGTGCAGGTGAGACAGAGATGGGGCAGACCGTCGGAGGGAGCTGAACCAGCTGTGGTGATTGTGTTTATCAATGGCCGATGTTTTCCACGCAGCTGTTGTTGTTTTTGGATTTTTGGTCAAATATATATTAGATCTATTACAACAATAGTGAATTCATATAGAGTACCAGTAGTTGTAATATCACACATTGAAAATTATATCAAATCTGTTTTCGAATTTGTCTTAGTTATTTTTTTCTTGGCGCCAATTCGTGTTTGCATTTCGAATTTTTTTGTTTAAGAAATACAGCTTACACAATTATCATTCAGCCCTTCGTTTCCTTTTGTTATCTCAATTCACTCCAAATCTGTTGAAACCCATGGGTGTGGGCGTGTCACGACTTCCCTATTAACTAATCCTCGCCCAGATCTGATTAACTAATTAACAAACGATTACAATTTCTAGTCCTCACAGAAATACCAGAATCAACAATCATAGTTGTGACAGCTTCTTTTAAAGTATGGTTTCGACGCTCAGCCAACCCGTTTTGCTGAGGTGTTCTAGCTGCAGACAACTCATGTTTGATTCCAATATCATCCAAATAGGAGGAGATTTTAAAATTTTAAAACTCTATTCCTTTATCACTCCTAATCCGGTTGACATTACAATATTGCTCATTTTGAAGACGTTTTAAGAGTTTGATCAGTTGTTCGGCAGTTTGATCTTTTGATTTCAAAAATAACACCCAGGTAAATTTAGAAAAATCATCGACCACAACAAGGATGTATTTCATTCCCCCTAAGCTGGTTACGGGTATTGGATCAAAGAGATCCATATGCAAGAGATCCAGCTTAGGAGAGGTTTTGGTACTGCCTTTAGTTTTGAAAGTAGATTTGATATGTTTACCCAGCTGTCAGGCAGAGCAGATCTTTTGTTTTGAAAATTTTAGTTTGGGCTGACCATCAACAAGCTCATGCTTACTCAAATTTTCAATTGTTTTGAAATTCAAATGATTCATCCGCTGATGCCATAACCAACTTTTCGAAGAATCAGCTACTAGACAAGTTAGTTCTTTATGCTGTTGATCTGACCAATTGACTTTGAATTTGTTACCAGCTCGATAACCTATTAGCACGACAAGAACTTCCGGATTAAGAACGGTGCATGTGTGCTTTTGAAACTTGACAGAATAATTGCTATCACACAACTGACTGATACTAATACAATTGTAACACAGACTTTCAACAAGAAGAACATTATTTACAGTAAAGTTACCATGGGTAAGCTTACCCTTACCCACAGTGTTACAATTTGAATTGTCACCAAAAGTGATCTTAGGTCCATTGCCGGATTTTATATCTGTGATCAGCTTGGCATCCCCAGTCATGTGCCTTGCACATCCACTGTCCAGATACCACGTTGACTGCTCCAGTCTGGATTCCTGTTGTTCCTACAATCACAAGTCAAGTATATTTGGTACCCTTTGATTCAATTGTGTCCAGGTTTGATTAGACCTTTCGGGACCCATACTTGGATAATCTTAATCAATTTTCCAATGTGTGCATCAAAGCATTTGTGCGATCCGTGCGTGTTCTTTTTTATGTCTCGAACATGACATGCAACATATGAGCTTTTTGATCTGTATTTCCGATATTGTGGCTTATACTACATGTACTTCCTAGAAGATCAGAAGAGCTGGTTTGTTTTACTGATGAATTTTGGCTATCCCCGTATGTTTAGCCTTCTCTCTCGAGGCTTCTCAGGAGCAAATATCCCAGCCCACAAAATCTTCCTTGCTGGATCAAGGGCTTATCTGTTATCATAACTTCACCAGATTTTGTCTCAGCAAATTGTATTGCCTAGGTTTTACAAAGTTCATTGTCTTAAACTTTGTCCCTCCTAGCCTTGGATTGCTGCTGGTTTCTGCAGTACTGTCTTCATTACTATAGTAACCCAATCCGGCTTTATCACCAGAATGCTTTGTAGCTCCTTTAGTTTTTGTAACGAGGCAGAGGATTTGGTCCAGGAGCTTATTATATAGCCTTGGATTGCTGCTGGTTTCTGCAGTACTGTCTTCATTACTATAGTAACCCAATCCGGCTTTATCACCAGAATGCTTTGTAGCTCCTTTAGTTTTTGTAACGAGGCAGAGGATTTGGTCCAGGAGCTTATTATATAAGCTAACCTCAGATTTTCGTAGAGCATCTCCCCTGAACTGCTTCTCAATTCAGCATTCTCATTTTCAAGATTACTTAGAGCATCTTGCATAGCACTTGAGCCAGCTAGCCCAACACTTGTTGCATAGTTTTCTTCTTCAGCTTTAAATTCCTTGAATGATTGAGAAAGCTTTTTGTATTTGAGGACCATTTCATTCAGTGCAGTATCAAGGCCCTCCCGTGTGAAATCAGGGTTTGAAAAATCTAATACCTCCTCAGTGTCATATGCCATGAGACACTGTATTTCTTGTTAGAGTAGATGCCCAACTAGCCAACTTGTGGCGTGTGGGTTTTCATTGACTCTTGTACAAACGATCTTTATATATGATATTCGCATTCTTTTATATGGCATTCTTTACTTTCATTATGTGTGTAATGATTTACAATTGTGTTGAGTAAAGACCTAGATTACACTAAAGCGTATGTCAGATGTGATAGTGGGTATGACGGCTATCATGAAACACATCTAATAGTCGCTGTGTATTCTGAACATGTTCCTAGTCGATGGGGCCGTCAAAACGAGGATAAGGCCGCCCGAGTTCGAGACTAGTATATGCGATGCGAAGTACCATGTTTCATTGGTAGGGAACATTGTGATGTTCTGAGCAAGCAGATAGATAGTGACCTGGTGATCTATCGAACTACCCTC
>KV012586.1:12480-29749 GCA_001598015.1 Dorcoceras hygrometricum | reverse complement strand
CAATGAAACATGGTACTTCGCATCGCAGATACTAGTCTCTAGCTCGGGCGGCCTTATCCTCATTTTGACGGCCCAATCGACTAGGAACATGTTCAGAATACACAGTGACTATTAGATGTGTTTCATGATAGCCGTCATACCCACTATCACATATAACATACACTTTAGTGCATTCTAGGTCTTTACTCAACACAATTGTTAATCATCATACAACACAATGAAAGTAAAGAATGCCATATGAATAAATGCAAATATCATATATAAAGATTGTTTCATACAAGAGTCTATAAACCCACACGCCACAAGTTGGCTAGTTGGGCATCTACTCTAACAGTTGCCACCAGATCTGTCCTCATTGCATGATGTGTTTCATGTATCTATGTTGTGGAAGTATGAGCCAGATCCTTCCCATGTGTTGCGAACTGACGAGGTGGATCTGAATCGGACTTTAAGCTATGTTGAATTTCCCTTGCAGATCTTGGAAAGAAAATAGAAACAGCTCAGGAACAAGACCATTCCTTTGGTGATGGTCCAGTGGAGCAAACATGGTATAGAAGAGGCTACGTGGGAGTTAGAAGAGAAAATACAACGTGAATGGCCTAATCTGTTTGAGTAGATCTTGCGTTAACCCTAGTAGCTAGTTTGTCTGTTATTGTTTGTTCCAGTTATCTTGAACTCTTGGTTGGTAGCCTCTCGTTGTGTGTTGGAGAGTTGTTGTTTGTTTTGTGCGTAGCGGGATTTTTTTCCTATGTTGGTTATTAGTTGAGGTTCTGCTCAATTCTGGAGTTGTTGTTTGATTTCGAGGATGAAATATTATTTTCATTGGGGGAGGAATGTGAGACCCGAAATATTATTGGATTAATTGAGTTAATTAATCGAATTTAGCATAGACCAGATTTGGCTTGAACAGATCTGGGATGGGCCAGCTTTGAACTGGTACACTTGGTGAAGCAATCGGGTCAGTATAAATCTTCGAACAGCTCTGGATTGTTGGAGAATTTCCACGAAAAATGATCAGATTTGAGTGTTGGTCAGCGCTGGATGATCTTATTCAGATTTGGTGGTGAAATCTGGTAGTCGCGCGTTATTCTGGTCTCGCTAGTGAATTTTGTTAGCGGGTAGCGAAGCGACGTAGTTTGGGAGAAACCATATTGGTGATGTGCGCGTTGTTAGTAGTATGTGGGCAGGCCCGATTCGTAGTCCCGATTCGTGTTTTGGGGTAGACCGGTGCGGTCCAGGGCTTTCAGATTTGACTGGTTTATGTGCGTCAGATCTGGGTGTGATGCGACGACGTTTTGGTGATGCTACTGTGAACGCTATGCGACGCCATTTAGCGATTCAGATTTGGCTAGCGGGATGAAGTGTCCTAGTGAGTGAGCGATCCTCTGTACGACGTCGTTTGAATGATTTCCAAATCTGTTTTGGGCGTAGAATCCAGATCTGGAGTGGTACTCAGATCTGAGTTGGGATCAACTTTGGGCCTTAAGTTGTCGGTGGCTACTGTTCCTCAGATTTCGACAGATTTGAGTTATTAATAGAGGACTTTGACCATTCGATCGCTATATCTTTTCCGACGCTTAGAAGATATTTCTTCCCGTCAGCTTACTCTGTCGTGATACCTAGCTACTATTCAGTGTAGCTTATTTCCTTCAATTTCCGGTGGTAGGCAGCTCCGATAGAAGCAAGAGTTAGAGGACTTTGACCATTCGATCGCTATATCTTTTCCGACGCTTAGAAGATATTTCTTCCCGTCAGCTTACTCTGTCGTGATACCTAGCTACTATTCAGTGTAGCTTATTTCCTTCAATTTCCGGTGGTAGGCAGCTCCGATAGAAGCAAGAGTTGTAGTGCTGGACTCGTCTTGTCAAGACCGTTCTTTCTATACCTCTTTCAAAGACTTGGGGTTAGCTCGAAAAGGATCGCGAAGGAAGCAACCTTGTCTAGTCTGTTAGCATTTGAGCAGATTTTCTTTTCCGTTCAAGTAACGCTCTGAGCTAGTGATAGATCCTCCCTTATGTTTCGTTTAGAGCTGTCTGTTGTGCTAAAAGGGTAGGATAGAGCTGGGTGGAGCTCGTAGCTCCCACTTCGTAGTTCTGTGTTACTGTCCCTGAGCATTGTGTTGTATTGGTTTATCAGGTTTCAGATCTGAGTGCTCAGGACCTTGTTGTGGTAATTGTAGCTCAGAAGGTTAAGGTACGGATGTGAGCTTTTTTTAGAGCATTGGATTTGGCGTGGATATACGTGTATGCTTGCTGTCCTGTGGTGCAGTGTATGCTATTTCATTTACTGTTTCATTCCGTTGCATTTGCATACACGCATTTTCCATGTTTAGCTCAGATCTTGTTAGCCGTTCCTTTTTTTGATAACCTGTGTGTACCAGGATGCTTGTATTGAGGACGAGCGGCAATACCGTGCTCCTCATCTCCCTGCTGGGTTGTTGATAGTCGCTATGAGCCGAGTGGGTAGCTCCCACGTCACATGAGTTGGGCAACAGTATGTTGAGTGATTTGTTATGCATCTGGTACTGTGTGTTGAGACGAATGGGTAGCTCCAATATACTCACACAAATCGTGGAAACTATCTTTCAGTTGATCTGTATCAGTTGGTGAGCAGTTTCTTGAGATTCTTTGGCTCACTGCCTTCGGTTGTAGCCTTGTTCTCCTGCATAGCATCTGCATATTATCTGTTGCTATCTTTTAGCTGTTTTTCAGTTGCTCTCCGTACTGGGTTTGACCCCATGTCCCTCTGGGGCTGGTTGTTTGTTTTCTTCGTGTGTGTTTCAGGTTATCATGGTTTCTCAGCTGGACGTGGAGTTGATCCAGCTGGTAGTGCCCCGGTAGGTGGATAAAGTGTCCCGATTATATATAGTATATTCATGTTATATTATTGTATCTATGTTGAGCGAAAGACTCATCATTGATCCTTTGGTTGTTGATTGGGAGTCACTATATGCTTGTATGTTAGTTCGTGCTGTAGGTGTTGCAGTTGGTTTTAGATTGTTGTAAAACCAGTATTTTGGATATCAATGTATTTTTAAAGTATGGTTTCTAAGTCAGGCCAAGGAAAAAAATTTTAGCCACTTTTAAATGTTTTCGCGTTGTTTATTGTGTGTTTTATCTCTGATTGAGCATGAGGCCTGACACTTCGCTTATGGCTAACTGTCATGGTTGAAGGGTAGGATAGAGCTGGGTTGAGCTGGTGGCTCCCAATTCGAGTTCCGTTTTTATTGTCCCTAAACTGGTCGTTGCTGTTTGGCTAATCAGGTTGCAATTCTGAGTTTTTTGGGGCTCTTGTGTAGTAAATTGTAGCACAGAAGCTAAGGTACGGATTTGAGCTTGTATACAGCTTTGGGATAAGCTTGGATATATGTGTATGTTTGCTGATATGTTGTGCATTGTGTATGCTATCGTGTTGATGTTAATTACTGCTAGTCGGTGCTTGTTATTATAAGTTGTTTTATACACGCATTTTTTCTGTTGTGCTCATAACCAGTTATCCGTTTGCTGTTGTGCTAACCCGTGTGTACCAGAATGCTTCTATTGAGGACGAGCGGCAATACCGTGTTCTTCATCTCCCTGCTGATCTAGTTGTTAGCCGCTATGAGACGAGTGGATAGCTACCACGCTCTCATGAGCTTTGGCAACAGCATGTTGATTAATCCGGCTTATGCTTCTGGTACAGTGCGTTCAGACGAGTGGATAGCTACAACGCTCTCACACACCTCGTGGCCACTTCTTTATTTCGACCTGTGTCAGCTGTTGAGTTGTTCTTGAGCTCCTTTGGCTTCTTGTTTCGATTGTAGCCTACTGCCCTTGAATTCTGCTGTCCTTAGGCATAGCACATTCATCTATATCTGTTGCTATCTAATTGTTGTTTTAGTTTGGTCTCCGTACGGGGGTTTGACCCCTGTCCCTTTGGGACTGTTCGTTTTGTTGTGTGCCATTCATGTTTTCCAGGTTATTAAGCTGGCCGTGGAGGTGAATCAGCTGGTGATGCCCCCAGAGGTTGATTAGAGTGTCCGTTATATATATATATATAGGAGTTGTCGCCGGGGAATGCCCCGTGCCTCTGTTGTACTAAGATTTGAATTTCTGTTGTCTTTGTATGTTGGTATCTGCTGTATTCGTAGCTGTTGGTTTCAGCTTTTGGTTTGATGTAAAACCTGTATTTTCAATATAAGTGTATTTTTAAATTATGATTTGCAAAGTAAGGACAAAGCGAAAAATTTTAGCCACTTTTAATTCTTCCGTAGTTGTGTTTTTCCTGTTTAATCTCTGTTTTGTGCACCGGGCTTGACATGATTTATGATTATCCCATTCTCAAACTATCTGACTTATAATCCCAAGAAAATGTCACTTCGCCCATCATGCTCATCTCATACTTCTCCTACATTAGTTCAGAAAAATTTTCACACATTTTAGGATTAGTTGAGCCCAAAATAACTTCATCAACATATATTTGGACGAGCAAAACATGATCATTCATAATAAAGTTGAACAGAGTTTTATCTACTGTTCCAATTAAAAAATCATGATCAATTAAAAACTTAGACGAAGTATCATATCAAGCTCTTGGTACTTGTTTCAGACTGTACAGAGTTTTATCCAGTTTATAAACATAATTTTGGTTGGATGATCAACAAATCTTTGAGGTTGTGCAACATACACTTCCTCAAATAGGATGTCATTTATGAACAAAATTTTTTCATCCATTTGAAAAACTTTAAAATTTTTGATTTCGACATATACGAGAAATATTTTAATAGCTTCTAATCTGACTACAGGTACAAATGTTTGTCAAAATCTAAGCCTTACTCTCGCCTATAACCATGTGCGACTAACTTGGCTTTACTTCTATGAGATCAGTTCAGTTGAGAACGGCTCAGTAACAGATCAGATTAGAAGCCAGAGTAGATCAACTACGCAGATCAGAGAAGCGTAGAGTAGTTTAGAAATGTTCAGTTTAGATGAAAAAGAGCTGTGTATTGCAGTTATCAGATCAAGTATGAGCTTCACACCAGATCAATTCATATAGAAGAGGAGAGCTTATTGAAGAGAACGAATCCAAATGGAGTTCAGATCAGATTAGCACAAATTACAAGTTTGTACGAAACTGTATCTAGTTCAGCGTTCCCCTTAACACTCGACGTGCAAAAATTTTATTGTTCCTCAGGTCCGATCATATATAGGAGGTATTATAATCTATTACTTAAATCATTAATAGATGCATAGACTATGAGCTAAACTTGATTTCATCAAATACGACATGAATTGATTCTTCTACTGTCAGCATTCTATTATTAAAAAAATTATACGCTCTAACTGACAGTCAAATAGCCAAGAAAAATGCCAGTATAACCACATGCATCAAAAGCAGTTAAATGCATTTTGCGATTGTTGTGAATATAACATCTACAACCCAAAATTTTAAAATATATAGTGTTGGGTTGTTTGCCATTCTACATCTCATAGGGTGTCTTTGTGAGATCCAGAAATTCGAATATGATTAATTGGTGGAATTAATCGGATTTTAAGAATTCAGATTCGTGCGTGGACAAATCTGGTTGTTTAGCTTTAGTTGGAAGACTTCGAAAGTATTTCTGGGTCAGATTTCATAATTGGAACAATTCTGGAAAGTTTGGTATTTTTGAGCTAGAAACCTGTTTTTGTGAAGAGATCTGTTCGGATTTCTAGTGAAATCGGGTCACTGGTGTTTGCTGGTTCACAGCATGTTTTGTGGCGTGAATTCCATACGTCGTCGTTTAGAGAGATCCGACTTTAGTTAGCGTCTAGGAGTCTTGGTAGAGATCTGGTAGCGCTAGTTTCAGATTCGTGCGTGGACAATCTGGTTGTTTAGCTTTAGTTGGAAGACTTCGAAAGTATTTCTGGGTCAGATTTCATACTTGGAACAATTCTGGAAAGTTTTGGTATTTTTGAGCTAGAAACCTGTTTTTGTGAAAAGATCTGTTCGGATTTCTAGTGAAATCGGGTCACTGGTGTTTGCTGGTGCAGCATGTTTTGTGGCGCGAATTCCATACGTCTTCGTTTAGAGAGATCTGACTTTAGTTAGCGCTAGGAGTCTTGGTAGAGATCTGGTAGCGCTAGAGGCATTGCGAAGTCTGCTCGCGCGTTTTGTGTGTTGTATTCCAAAACGATGTCGTGTAAATAAGTTGGAACGGTGTCATTTGGCTTAGCGTTGGATTGCAAGATCTGGTGCGTGCGAGAGAGTTGTTTGTTAAGTTTTTCGCCGGAAGCAGATGTCAACGCAAGTCAACTCTCCTGTAGCGGGTGATCACTGTTGCGTGGAATATCGATTGGCGCTTGTCTTCAGTTTTCTCTAGCTATTTAGCGTTAGCGTACAGATGTTTCCAGCATTTAGCGTTTTGTACTCAGATCTATGTTTGGATGTTTGTTTGCATTTTGGGTCAGATTTCACATTTAGAGCATTTCTGGAAGTTTTCGTATTTTTGCGATTTTGGGTAAAATCTGGTTTTGTGGTGAGAGCTGGTTGATTTGGTGAAATCCAGTCGTAGCGTGTTTTGGTAGCGCGAGATTCCTAAACGCCGTCGTTTTAGTGAAATATGGATGCGTAGTGTTAAGTGAAAGCTGGTAGCGTGTTTGTATCCAGCGCTGCTTTATCTCGTTTGTTGAGGGCAAAACGGTAGCGTTTTGATTAGTTGATGCGACGCCGTTTTGAATGTTGCGACTGGTACCAACTGCAAGGTTTTGTTCGCGTGTGTATCGACTGGTTGTCCAGCTGGGAGCAGATGTCAACGATGGTCAACTTTCCTGTAGCTTGCGTCTGGTTTCCTGTAGCTTGCGTCTGGTTGTTTTGCGCGAGAGCTAGCGGCTGGATGACGTAGGCTATGCGTCGTCGTTTTAGTTAGCGCTAAGGAATCCAGTCGATGGGTTAGTGACCAGCTGTTGAGTTTATGCGACGTCGTTTTATTGAGATGGAACGCAGCGTTTTTATGCAACGTCTGGTATCAGCTTTTGAGTGTTATACAATCCAGCTTTTGAATATTGAGAACCAGCCGATGGTTTTAGGCGACCAGCTGGTGGCAGATTTGATGACGTAAGCGATGCGACGTCGTTATGTTAAGTCGCTGCGACACCGTTTTGATTAGCGTTGTTTGAGAATTCAACAGTTGGTTTCTTTGCACATGTTGGTTGTATTTTTTTAGCGTGCGTCGACTGGTTTTGTCGGTGGGTGATTTTAACCAGCTTTTACGCGTGTATTTAAGGAAGACTTGGTCTTCCATTTTTGGGATACCAGATTTCATACTTAGTGATATTTTCCCCGATTGTGTTCTTCGCTTCGAACCCTAGATACAGTTCATCGTAGCATTTCTCCGGCACTTCCCATCGTTTCCGGCCACCGTTTGGTACGTTTGAGGTAGCGATTTTTGGGATACCAGATTTCATACTTAGTGATATTTTCCCCGATTGTGTTCTTCGCTTCGAACCCTAGATACAGTTCATCGTAGCATTTCTCCGGCACTTCCCATCGTTTCCGGCCACCGTTTGGTACGTTTGAGGTAGCGTTGGACCCCTCTTGAGAAGCTCTTTCATACTATACCATTTTTGGAGGCTGTTGCGGGCTGGAGCAGAAACGCGAAGTTGCTGGTTTAGCTTGCGCATTTCGTAGTTCAGGTTGATATCCAGATTTCTCGGGACCTTTGATTGTAGTATTTGTTGCACATAATTGAGGTACGAATCGAGCTTGTGTTACAGCTTTGAGATAGGCATGGGGATGTATTATGTGTTATATAATTGTGCCGAGTGTTTGTGTAGAGGCAAGCTGTGTATATTATGCATGTCTATTGGCTGAACTATCTGGTGTATTACCTGCTGTTTGGTGATCTGTTGAGTTGCTATGCATGTGATTATTTGAATGCTTTTGTTGTGTCTTCTGGCATTACTTGTACATGCATCATGTTAAGCATGTTACTGCATCTGCATAGCATATTGAGCCAATGGTTCCTTTGTTAGCCATGATATGTTGCTCTGTTGGAGCTTTTCCCTCGTGGTGCGGTACGGTGTTTCATAACCATGATTGAGTGCAGCTGGAGGATGTTGGTTGAGTTGTTCCCAGTCCTTAGTTTCAGAAGCTGGAGGATGTTGGTTGAGTTGTTCCCAGTCCTCAGTTGCAGTGACCTGGATAGAGGTTGGTGGGTGGTTGTGTCCACTTGAAATTCCGTGCGACCTGTAGGGTGGCTTCCGCGCAGGTGCGACGATGAGCCACTCTATTTTCCATTGGGTGCGATCGGGTAGCTTCCGAGACTCAGTGATGTGTCACAGTTGTTGCTTCCTATCCGTTTGACCCTCCGGTTGTTACCGATGTTCTTTGTACCGCTCATACATTTGCACGACATGATATATTGCATGCTGTATCTTAATTGATGTTTTATGTTGCTCTTCGTACTGGGGTTTGACCCCGATGTCCCTCTGGGGCTGATTTGTTTTGTTTGCCTACTTGTTGTTCAGTTTCCCAGGTTGTTCCGCTGGTCGTGGAGATGATCCAGCTGGAGATGCCCCAGGAGGTGTTTAGAGTGTCCCAGTTATGTATATTATCTATTGCATCGGTATCGCCACGGGTGGGATGTCCCGGGTGGTGCTTAGGCTTATATAGTTTTTAGTCTGTTTCTGATTTGTGGTTTTTAGTTATTGTATTTTTCCGTTGGGCAGTGTTTGTATTCGTTATAATGTTACTATGTTGTTTTGATTATGTGTTAACTGGGATTATTTTGAGTATGATAGTATTTTAAATTATGTTTTCTTTGTCAGGCCAAAAGCGAAAATTTTTAGCCACTTTTTAAGTGCTTCTGCTATGTTTTGTGTGTTTTGACTCTGTGTTGTGCACGAGGCCTGACAATATTCCCTAATTTCTTATTGATCGTCAATCTGGTCTGCGTATAACATGCAGTTTCACTACTCCTGCCCAAAAAATTTTGAGAAATCCTGGAATCAGCAAGCATCGTTCTTGTAGCCTCTTTTTAAAGTACGATTATCTCAACAAGTCTGTTCTGCTGAGTGATTGCAGATAACTCATGTCTGATTCCGTTGTTTTCAAGATAGGAGGATAATTCTTTATTTAGAAATTCAGTACCTCGTTCACTCCTAATCCGATTGATGGAAGAAGATTTTATCATTTCGAAGTCGATTTAAAATTTTTATCAGTTTGTTCGCAGTCTGATCTTTGCTTTTTAAAAATATTACCCAGGTGAACCTGTAGTAATCATAACCAGGGTATATCTCGTTTCCCCTAAGCTCATTTTTGGCGTAGGACCAAAAAGATCCATGCGCAATAGCTCTAAGATTTGAGAAGAATAGTTACAACTCTTGTTTTTAAATGTAGACCTGACTTTATTCATAGTTGGTATGCCAAAAAATTTTGTCTTTTGAAAAATCAGTTTTGGGAAATTCGGTGACCAAATCATGCTTGCTCAAACTGGCAATGATTTTAAAGTTTACATGAATCAAGCGTTTATGCCAATCCATTGTTTTGAATTTTCAGCAATTAAACATGTCAGTTCTGGTATCATATGATCTAACCAGTTCACTTCATAAGTGATTTCTTATCTTTCCAGATAGAACAGCCAGACCTGCTGGGCTCTGAACTGTGCACGGTGTGTTTGTAAAAATGGATAATGTAATCATTATCACACAACTAACTATGCTAATAAGATTATAACACAAATTTTCAACCAATAACAATCTTTAATAAATGTTACCATGGACAATCTTAGCATTGCCCATAGCTTCACGTTTTGAATTATCACCAGAAGTGATCTTTGGTACTCTTATCTGTTTAATGTATGTTAGCAGTTTGCGTTCTCCAGTCATGTGTCTTGGACATCCAACTGTTTTGATTCCGATCGGTATTTCGACCGTATTGAACGTTTATGTTATGAACCTTTCTATTTCTCATGGTCTGGCCTTCGTCCAGCCGTACCAATACTGCTCTCCATCACCGTTCATATTAGCTCTGTTCTAGTTGTCATATTTTATGGATTCAAGTGTGGCATGTACTATATGGCTTTGAAAAAGTTCATTATCTTGAAATCGTCTACTTCCATGTCTGATGAGTACGGGTTTTGTTTTAGCTGCTTTCATAATTTTTGAATCGTAAACCAATTTTATCACTTACTGGTTTTCTAAAGCACTCAACCTGATAGCACCCGAACTGAACTCCTAGTATCTAAACTCTCAATCAACACGTAGACTATGAATACAATTCTGAAGGCTTTGAATATCTGATATGCTCAAATACTACCCTATTTAATTCAGCACACAATGATTTACTTAATATTGATTTGAAGAATTGCTTCTGTAAAAATGAAAGAAGATGAAGACGGTTCACGGTAAGATTTTTGTTTCGTCAAATAATCAGCAAGCCAGCAAGCAGGGGTCAGCAATCAGTCATCAGCAAGCAGCAACAACAAACAACAATGTCTTCCGAATTCTCCTCACTTCCATTTATACCCTTCAAATTCAACGGCAAAAATATATCCAGTATGCTTATCCGATGAATTATCTTCTGCGTATAATGGGCATTTGAAATATTGTACCATGTCTGTATAACATCAGTGTACTGCTCCGTTAAACAATTTTCTATTAAACACATTCATTGTATATTGCCAGACTCCTACATATCCTAAATTTGTAGAACAACCATTCTGTCACATTATAGCCATGAAGTATCAACTGATATGATTCACTATGTGTACTGAGCTGGTCTGTTATGATCAAATCTAATCTGCTCTTCTCTGAACTGCTCTTTCTTAACTGAGCTGCATTTGTTTTCATCTAACTGCTCTAGATCTGAACTATTCTCTGCCTTGATCTGATATGAATCGGCTCTAGTTTTGTCTATCTTAACTGAACATCAATTCTGTGATCTCATCTGTTCTGATTTTGCTCTACGCTGCTCTGTTCTACGTTTATCTGTTCTGTGCTGTTAGAGTAGGTGCCCAGCCAGCCTACTATTGGTAGTGGGCATTGTTTACTCTACTATAAAAACGATCTTTATTCATATAATTTACATGGAATTTTTATCTTTGCTTCATTGCACAAATTTTTTGGATAAAGACATTGAATACACTATAGTGTATGTTAGACATGATAGTGGATTTGATGGATATCATGAAACATCTAATAGTCACTATGTGTTTTAAATGAGTTCGTAGTCGGTTGGACCTTCCAAAATAGGATAAGGGTGGCCCGATCTTGAGATTAGAATCTGTGATTCAAACTACCATGTTTCATTGTTAGGGAACATAGAGATGTTCTGGGCATGCAGATGGATCGTTACCCGGTGATCTATCGTACCACCCTAGTTCGGACTATCCAAGTGGTTATCATTTGTCGAGTGGATTAAGTCTGAGGTCTTGGTTCTACAGATCAGTCCTCATTACTCTAAAAATCATTGAGACTCTACATGCTAATAGCCTCACTTTGACTTGTTTATCGACTCCATATGGTCATCAGGTGGCGAGATTGGGTGAGGTCACGACTCATGTAGGAGTCGATGCTTTGTTGTCAAGGATTCACCGCTTTGGTGCATGGATATCATATGCTATCTGAGGAGATAATAGTGTGAAAAATCTCTTGCCAGAGTACTAGATGCGCTTTAGGTAAATGGATTTACCTTATAGCACATGGATGTCACTGTTTGATCTCCAAGAAGTATGCATTGCTATCGAATCTCTAGCAACTCTCGATTTACCAATTGTCATTGATTCGGTTAGGATATATGAGATGAAAGGACCGTAATGTATGCTAAACATGACCAACTGGTTCTTGCAGACACTTTTAGTGATACCTGGGGTATCATGGGGTGATATTTCTAGACGCTTTACCATGGTCCAATGGCTAAATCCGAAAATGTGTTTTCGGAGTCAAAAGGAATTGTGAGCCCATGGCTAGCAGTATCCTGAACCATTAAGAGTCACATGAGTACTGATTCTGAATTCTCATATGGATATGGAGCTAAACGTGTTGAGAATGCGGAAAGGAAAATAGGAGTATGACTTCCAAAGTGAGTAGTGGGAGTAAATCTGCCATATATAGCTTTAGTGGTCTAAAAATTTGATCTTGCATCATAATGATTAGTTTTGTAAACTGAGCACATCGGTGATATCTGATCATCGATTGGGATTATGATGAGACCACAATCGAGGGAGTCGAAACGAATGTTTACTGTTTGACTTGAACCGAATGTTCACTATTTGAGTCGAACCGAATGTTCACTATATTGTCCAACTCAAACTCTATCTCTCTATCTATAATATGACAATGAGGAGAAACATTCATTTACCCCTTGATTATTAAATCAGATCTATCCCCTCACTCCGGCTCAATTTCCCATCCCCCAAATCGTCCGCCGCTGTCGTTGTTGCCAGCCAATGCTGCCACTACCGCCAGGACTTATTCCGACCATCTTGGTGAGGAGATTTCATTTGTGACTATTCGCTCTGTTTCATAGTGCAAGGCAGTGAAGGAATATGGAAACTGTTTGTAGACCAGATTAGGCAAACAATCGAAGATTCAACCGTTGAAGTGCTATTTCCACGTAAAACCGAAATAGTCAGAGCCGGGCGTGAAGTCGCCAAAGGTAAATATAAAGAATTCTATGTTTGTTTATGTATTGATTTGTATATGAATGTTCCCGGGCAAATAGAATTTTAAAACTTCCGTTGTGCCCCGGGAGTGTGATCCGGATCCGCCACTGCGCCAACATGTGCTGCTATGTTTTGTTCTGCTTTGTTTTGTGCAATTAATCTTCTTTGATCTGATACACTCTGATTTGATCTTATCTTATCTTATTATGTGAACTAATCTAATATGCACTGATCTGATCTGATCTTCACATCTGATATGTACACTTTTGAACTAATATGCTCTTCATATGGTCTCCGATCTGATCTGAACCATTCTTAGCTGTTCTAATCTGATCTGTTCTACTAATATAAAACTCAAGACTGAGTTGACTTTACTCATCTGTTCTGAGTTGAATTTACTCATCCTGTTTATTCGTTCCATTTTTAAAATATGGCCCACTCAAGGTGGAGCATGAATGTAATGAATTCTCAGGAGGTAGTAAAGACTTGGTGAATAAATCTGCAGGTTGTAAGTTTGTGGAAACATGCAAAAGTTTGAGACACATGTTGAAACCTTTCACACATTGTATGACAATCAATATCACTATGCTTCATGCTTTCATGGAAGGCAGGATTAGAGGAGATATGAATAGCATATATACTGTCACAAAGAATAGATGTCAGGCCTCGTACTCAATCAGAGTAAAACCACATAAAACACAATAGCGGAGCATTTAAAATAGTGGCTAAAATTTTTCGCTTTGGCCTGACTTAGAAAACATAATTTAAAATACAATGTTATTCAAAATATTGGTTTTTACAACACTCGAAAACCAACTACAATGCAGCTAACATACAAACATAGAGTGACTCCCAATCAACAAAAAGATGAGTCTCTCGCTCAACATAGGTACAATACAATATAAGGAAAATATCATATGTATCTACTACACATAACTGGGACACTCTATCTACCTCCCGGGGTATTACCAACTGGATCAACTCCATGACCAGCAGAGAAATCATGATAACTGAAAACACACACAGGCAAACAAGACAACCAGCCCCAGAGGGACAAGGGGTCAAACCCAGTACGGAGAGAAACTGAAAAACAGCAGTTAACTAGCAATAGATAAAATGCGAATGCTATGCATGAGAACAAGACTACAACCGAAGGCAGGGAGCCAAAGGATCTAGAAGAACTGATCAACAACTGATTTCCAATCAACTGGAGGATAGTGGCCACGAGGTGTGTGAGTATGTGGGAGCTACCCACTCGTCTCAACACACGGTACCAGATGCAGAACACATTACTCGACCTGTTGTTGCCCAACTCATGAGATGTGGGAGATACCCACTCCGCTTATAATGGCTAACATATCCCAGCAGGGAGATGAGGGACACGGGAGTTACCCACTCGACCTCTAAAATAGGCATCCTGGTACACACAGATCAATACAACAAGGCACGGCTAACAAGATCTGGGCTCAACATGAATAATGCGTGTATGCAATGAAACAGCTTGCAATAAACAACATAACAGAGGCAAGCAATAACAGCACAGAGGCATACACAGCAGCACACATAATATCCATGCCAAATCCACGCTGTAAAACAAGCTCACATCCGTACCTTGGTTTTGAGCTACAATTACTACAAACAGAGTCCCGAGCGTACAGATCTGAAACCTGATAAACCAAATACAAGAAACGACTCAGGGACAGTAGAAACCACAAACTGGGAGCTACAAGCTCCACCAGCTCTATCCTACCCTTATAGCTCAACAAACAGCTCTAAATGAAGCATAAGGTAGGAACTAACACTTACCCAACGAGCTACCTGAACAGCAGAAGCAAATCTGCGCTTATGCTAATAGACTACACAGAGTCGCTTCCATCGCGATCCTCTTCCAGCTAACCCAAAGCCTGCGAAAGCGGTACAGAACGAAGCGCCTTAGCAAGAGGAGTCCAGCACTACCACTCTCACTTCATCGGAGCTGTCTACCGTCGGCAATCGGAGAAAATAAGGTCGGTGAACAGTAGCTAGGGTATCGCGACAGAGTTATATTTCGAGAAATATTTCTAAGTGTCGGGAAGAGATAATGGCGAGACCAGAGTCAAAGTCCTCTATTTAAAACAACTTAAGTCTCCCAGATTTGACAGACAACAGTCACCGACAACTTAAGATCCAAGCTAACCCCAAACCAGATCTGAGTATCACTCCAGATCTGGACTCTGCGCTAAAACAGATTTGGAAGTCATCCAAACAACGTTACAACACAATTCAATTAACTAATAAACGCGTCTCTCAAAACGGCTTCGCCCTGAAGTTCACTGTTCCTGGACACGTCACCTCGCTAGCCAAGTCTGAATTACTAAACGGCGTCCCATCACGTTCTCAGATCTGACTCACAAAACCCGCCAAATCTGAAATCTCTGAACCGCGCCGGTCTACCCCATAACTACGAACCGGAACAACGAACCGGACTGTTAGAATAAAATTTATGGTTTTGGTGATAACAAAATCTGGATAATCAGATGCAGTGGTGTGGCAAATCAGTCGACGGGTTATGCAAACGAGAGCTACAGTGAATTTATCTTTGGTATTGAATCAGTTGCAAGCTACAGTGTTTTGTTTATTCAGACGTAGGGTTATTGATTCAGTCTATGGAAAAAACAGACGCAAGCTACAGTGGATTTCTCTACCAGACGCAAGCTACAGTGTTTTTGTATCCAGACGCAAGCTACAGTGCCTTATATGAGCAGACGCAAGAATTCAAATATTAGCGTGTGCAAAACGATAGCGTTTGAATAAGTTGAAGCGACACCGTATTGGAACCAGTCGAGAGATACAGTGCTATATTTAACCAGTCGAGGGTTTTTAGCAAAACGATGTCGTATGGATAAGTTAAACGTCAGCGTTTTAACTAACCAGTCGTTGGATTTATAAAGAACCAGTCGAGGAAAAATGCACGTGGTATAAAGGAAACCAATCGGTGCATAATTGTAAACATCTTCCAGTCGCAACCTCATAAACTACGAAGGTGTTGAAGCTGGTGAACAAGAGAAATTTCAGGCGCAAGCGATAAAGAAATTTAAATACAATGGTTTACTCAAATTGGAAAAGATTAACAGAATCGTACAAATGCCTGGAATTTAGGAGACAACATCGGTACTATTTTGGGTAAATAGTACATATTTTCAGAGGTTGTTACACGGTTATTGCACAGATATGGAAATCGACAAATTAGCTCTGACAGTGTGCAATTTACCTTGTAGTGGAGCAGAGGATACGGTTATGAATTATCAGAATTTCAAAAAGGGATTTTATTTCCTTAACAGATGAAAATGACCGTTTAATAATGAAGACTATAAATAGCAAGCGATTTGAATCGAAGAATACAACTCTTGATATTACTATTGCTGAAACTCTGCCGAATTACTTTTGAGCCATTCCTTGTTGAAGTACTCTCAAAAAGCTCAAAGACTCGAAAACACTACTGTTGTTATTCATAGACAAACCTTCGAGTCCATTCTCTGGTTCATATTGTTGAATCGAGTTTCTTTGTTTTAGAAACCAGAGAATTTTACAGCACTCAGAAATTGTATTCATTGTTATATCTTATTGAGTCTGTAACGAACTGGCTTTGTGAAGCAGTTCAAAAATATCATTTCAATACTTGTAACCAGCAGCAACGTCTGCGTGGAGTTAGTGAGTCTAGGAGTTCATACAAGTGCGGCTTGTGTGATTGGGTGCTTGTAGAAAGGCTGCTTGCATCAAATCTTCTAGTGATACCTTCCGAGGAGGAAGAAGGGGAGACGTAGGATATTTATATACGAACTTCCAGAAACAAACTTCTGAACTCTTACTATTTACTTTACGCTCTTGAATACTGCATTTACATATTATTACTGTTCACAAGTTAATTGGCCTTTTTTCGCACAAATATTGTTGGCCAAAAGACTTGCATAACACTGAGATACCTTAAGTCTGGTAACTCGGACTTAAGTTAAGCCGTGCGTGTAAAACGAGATGAGGGACACGGGAGTTACCCACTCGACCTCTGAAATAGGCATCCTGGTACACACAGATCAATACAACAAGGCACGGCTAACAAGATCTGGGCTCAACATGAATAATGCGTGTATGCAATGAAACAGCTTGCAATAAACAACATAACAGAGGCAAGCAATAACAGCACAGAGGCATACACAGCAGCACACATAATATCCATGCCAAATCCACGCTGTAAAACAAGCTCACATCCGTACCTTGGTTTTGAGCTACAATTACTACAAACAGAGTCCCGAGCGTACAGATCTGAAACCTGATAAACCAAATACAAGAAACGACTCAGGGACAGTAGAAACCACAAACTGGGAGCTACAAGCTCCACCAGCTCTATCCTACCCTTATAGCTCAACAAACAGCTCTAAATGAAGCATAAGGTAGGAACTAACACTTACCCAACGAGCTACCTGAACAGCAGAAGCAAATCTGCGCTTATGCTAACAGACTACACAGAGTCGCTTCCATCGCGATCCTCTTCCAGCTAACCCAAAGCCTGCGAAAGCGGTACAGAACGAAGCGCCTTAGCAAGAGGAGTCCAGCACTACCACTCTCACTTCATCGGAGCTGTCTACCGTCGGCAATCGGAGAAAATAAGGT
>KV012586.1:0-11187 GCA_001598015.1 Dorcoceras hygrometricum | reverse complement strand
CAGAGCAGACATCATGTTTGCTGTCTGTATGTGTGCTAGATTCCAAGCAGAGCCAAAGCAATCGCATTACATAGCTGTAAAGCGAATATTGAAATATTTAAAGGGTACTTCCAACGTGGGTCTTTGGTATCCCAAAGACTCCGGCTTTCAACTAATTGGGTACAGTTATGCAGATTACGAAGGTTGCAGGATTGATCGCAAGAGCACAAGTGGAACATGTCAATTTTTTGGGGATTGACTAATCTCCTGGTTCAGTAAGAAGCAAACATCAATCACCACGTCAATAGCCGAAGCAGAGTATCTTGCTGCTGGGAGTTGTTGCGCTCAAATCCTCTGGATTCAACATCAATTGAAGGATTACGGCATTGATTCTTCCGCAGCTCCTATTCTCTGTGACAACACAAGTGCGATGGCGTTCACCCAGAACCCTGTGCTGCATTCAAGAACCAAACATATCGACATCAGGCATCATTTAATCAGAGACCATGTGCTAAAGAAGGACGTCCGGTTGGAGTATGTGTCGACGGAGCAACAAGTTGCTGACATCTTCACCAAACCTCTGCCAGACGCTAAGTTTTCTTATTTTAGAAATATCTTAGGTCTCCTTGAATTGCCTTCATTGTCTGGGCACTAACATTTGCAGGTTGATAGCCATCGCTTCACCCAGTTGTAAGTCATGTGTTCAAGGGGAACATTAGACAACCAGCTGAGAGAAGCATATTGTGTTGGGAATATATACCAGTCGCAGAGTATACCAGACGAGGTAAGTACCAGTCGCAGGGGGAACCAAGATCTGGATTGATAAGTGTGACGTCGTCTGAATATGTTGCGTCTGGACACTCAGATGTTGCATATATACAGTCGATACTTGTTTGTGACCAGATCTTGTCGCGATATATTAAAACCAGCTGCAAGGTTATAAAACCAGACGCAGCAGTTGTGACTTAATATTTTTGGCACGCGTCTTCTACTTTTAAAAAATATTTATGTTACAAATATCCTTTGAAAACGTTTTGTTCAATTAAACTATTTTGGAAAAATCTCTTACTCGGTACAATTAAAATATTTTGAAAATATTTTCCAAAAACAGTACGCGTTGCTCGATGACTGACACGTGTCTTTGTCATCATTCCAAAAGTCACATCTACACCGTTCCCTAGTTTTTAACTTTTCGAATTCCATATATATAACGGCGTCCATTGTTCATTATCTCCTACCTTGCAACATTTGCTTTATCGTACTCGCCTATTTTCTTGTGTTCTCTATTGCAAACACTTTTCAGGCTTTCTTCACTCATTTTACGACGACAATGGAATCTTCGTTGATCAGCAGCAGCCACCACATTGATTTTGATTCTGTTTTTAGCATGGAGGATGCGAGTCTAGCACCAGTGTTTGAATCATTGATTATAACGGGGTTAAAGGAATTTTTGGGTTGCCCCGCTATCTTTTATGAAGCATCTCTCACCGAGTTCTTTGCTAATGGTTCTGTAAGAGATGGACTTGTAGTCAGCACTATTGGGGGAACTGCGGTTGAAATCTCTGAATAAATTTTTGCAGCGACGTTTGAGCTACCCTCTGAGGGTCTGAAAGATTTATCAGAGGTGCCGAATAATATGGTATTTGATGCTCGGAGCTTATTTTCTGACTCCAAAGAGCAGGTTAGCATCTCGTGTTTCAAAAAGGAATTGAAAATAGAATATCTCCTGCTTCACGATATTCTAGCAAAAACAATCTACGTCAAGGCAGGTTCCTTCGATGATGTGACACGTGATAGATTCATGTTAATGATGGCCATCACATTTGACGTAAAAATCAATTGGAGTACTCTGTTATTTGGTGTTTTGAAAGCTATGGTGACACCGGGTTCTAGGCAGGCAAAAGGCTTTGCTATTCAAATTGGTGTTGTGTTGTCAAATATACCTGGATTGGAGTTGGGCGAACCCCGTGCTTTCCCTCCTCCCAGAGTGTCGAATGAGAGGACGGTGCATAGATTTGTTCACATCAATGAACAAGTTGGAATGGAGAAACCACAGGCTCTCCACCGATGAAGAAAACTCCTAAGAAGAGGGCTGTGTCGAAGAAGCGACCAGTAGATAGTGATGCTGAAGTGACTCCGATTGTCAAGAAGAAAAGGACCACCAAGAGCAAACCAACTGCTGCTAAAAATTTACCAATTGAAGAACCAGTTAGCACTACGTCTGAACAACCAATCGTAGAGGTTGCGACTGGTGAACGAGAACCGGTCGTAGAGGTTACGACTGGGGATGCAGATGAGGTTATTGAGCAAGACCTTGCTCAACTGGACTTAGTCTTTAAGGATTCAGATGTTGAAAGAGGTGACAGGAATGAAACTTGGTTTGATAGGGCTCTTGATGAAGAACTTGAGAATGCGAATCAAGAGATCCAAGATTCCGAGGATGGAACAGATTTTGATGTAGACATTCAGGAGCTACCAGTGCTTGATGAGACAAGGACAGTACTAGAAGCTGGTGAGAAAGCTATTTGCATCAAGCCAGTTAATGAGGAGCACATGTCCATAGACGATATATTGATGCAGATTTCTGAGGACATGATGCTACCATCAGTCACTGCGGCAGAGATCACTAAATCAGGCTTGGCGAGTCCATAAGCATCCCTGGTGTTCAGGAACGCGATTTGTTCTATGCCAGTCTTCCTCGCATCTCAGTACATGACAAAGGGAAAGAAATACTGGTAGAAGATGAGCCTGTAAGAGGAAATCCAGCGAGGGAAACCGTGGAATTGATTTGCGGCGATGTTGATTTCTTGGTCCAGTTGCGAGATCGGGTTATGGAAGATGTTGTTCAATTCTTTCATTCTTTTTCTTTAAATAAGTTACCTGATTTGATGGTTTGAACCATTTGAAAGCAAAGGAGAGTTTGATGTTGGAATGGGCGGAAATAGATTCACTGGAAACGGCTGTTAAGAGGAGAGTATTTATTCTTGCAAAGAATAAAGAGATGCTGCTCAGGAAGTTTTCGGAATCACATCGAATAGGTAGTGGTGCTGTCCTAGCGCAATTTTACTCTATGGCTAAATCAAAATGCTGGGTACGGCCAATGGTGTTGATTGATGGGGTGTGGACACCCATTCAGGGTAATGACTTCTGGAAGAGTAGTTGCCGGTTATCACTGTTTGTGAATAAGAGACAAGTGCCAGCAAGTGTGGTTGAATAAGACTTTGTTCCACATGGATGTCTGATTGAACCGTTCCAATATTGGGGAGCTGCCCCTTCTTTGATCAAGACGTGGGGCTGGGCACGTGTTTGTACAGAGGTTATACGCTACGGTATGTTTGGTTGCTTTAGACCCGTGCGCGAAGATATTTGCAGAGATATCGTGGTATCTAACTTAGGTGTTGAAAGGATTCCAGTAGGTTTTCAAAGATTTTTTCGTCAGGGTATGGACAGTAACGGTTTTGGTAATTCTTTTGTACAGTTGGATTCAGTGGAGAGTATACAAGAATTTGAATCAGATTCTTCTGATGGGTCTACCGTCTACCGGTCTCCCTCTCCAATTTTGAAAAAGGATGATTCTTTTGATCAGGAGGAGCTATTGTACATTGTTGAGAGTCCAGAATCTTCTCCATCTATGCCTCAACGACAAGAGTCTTCTAGTTCGTCCAGTGATTCTCAAATGCATTTTGATTCGAATGATTTACTCCTGGATGACACTCCGGAGGCTCAGACTTCGCTACCAGCTGCTACTGTTGATCTCTCTTCTCTTCTGGATGCTCTACAAGCTTCTCTCTTTCAACGTATGGATGATGCTCACAGTGAAATTTTATCTCGACTCCATACCGCTGAACGAGGCCTACAGACCACTCTGGGAAATCAAAATGAATACTTGCGAAATCTTATACAGAGTGCGAGACAAGAAGGACAACTTCAAGATGATCTTCAGATCCTTCGTCTCAATGAATTTAAGAAGTCTGTTATGGCCCAAGATGTTAAAGCTGATACAGATTCATTGGCAATCAGGACTAAGTTCAATGCGCTCGATGCAAAACTTCTTTTATTGGACGGGCAGGTTGCTGCTATAAGAAGTGAACAATTAGAGTTTCAAGCCAAAATCGCAGCAGATCTCCTCAGCCTTTCCACCCAAATTGGTGACATCATCGATTACATTAGAGGCGGTGATGCCAAAAATGGGGAAGGAAGCAGCAGCCGCCGCCCTCTGCCTACTCCTCAACCACCTCCTGATGTTCAAGGCAGTGGACAATCTCTCAGTTTAGAACAGGCTGCGGAATTTGTTCGTGAGGCAGATAGACGGGAGTCAGATAGACTGGAAATAGAAAGAGCCAGGGAAAGGAGAGAAAGAAGTCTAAGCAGAAGTGGTTCGTATAAGAGAGGAAGAAGACAGTAGTATAGAAATTGAAATTTTTGTACAACTCTTATGTACAATTTCTATGATTAATGATAGTCTGATTACCAGCAGTTCGTCTGCAATTTATTTCTGCATATCGTTTTTTTTCTCGGCTGCTGAAGTTTTGTCATCACCAAAAAGGGGAAAATTGTTAGGATAAAATTTATGGTTTTGGTGATAACAAAATCTGGATAATCAGACGCAGTGGTGTGGCAAATCAGTCGACGGGTTATGCAGACGAGAGCTACAGTGAATTTAGCTTTGGTATTGAATCAGTTTCAAGCTACAGTGTTTGTTTATTCAGACGCAGGGTTATTGATTCAGTCGATGGAAAAACCAGACGCAAGCTACAGTGGATTGCTCTACCAGACACAAGCTACAGTGTTTTTGTATCCAGACGCAAGCTACAGTGCCTTATATGAGCAGACGCAAGAATTCAAATATTATCGTGTGCAAAACGACAGCATTTGAATAAGTTGAAGCGACACCGTATTGGAACCAGTCGAGAGCTACAGTGCTATATTTAACCAGTCGAGGGTTTTTAGAAAAACGATGTCGTATGGATAAGTTAAAACGTTAGCGTTTTAACTAACCAGTCGTTGGATTTATAAAGAACCAGTCGAGGAAAAATGCACGTGGTATAAAGGAAACCAGTCGGTGCATATTTGTAAACATCTTCCAGTCGCAACCTCATAAACTACGAAGGTGTTGAAGCTGGTGAACAAGAGAAATTTCAGGCGCAAGCGATAAAGAAATTCAAATACAATGGTTTACTCAAATTGGAAAATATTAACAGAATCGTACAAATGCCTGGAATTTAGGAGACGACATCGGTACTATTTTGGGTAAATAGTACATATTTTCAGAGGTTGTTACACGGTTATTGCACAGATATGGAAATCGACAAATTAGCTCTGACAGTGTGAAATTTACCTTGTAGTGGAGCGGAGGATACGGTTATGAATTATCAGAATTTCAAAAAGGGATTTTATTTCCTTAACAGATGAAAATGACCGTTGAAGAATGAAGACTATAAATAGCAAGCGATTTGAATCGAAGAATACAACTCTTGCTATTACTATTGCTGAAACTCAGCCGAATTACTTTTGAGCCATTCCTTGTTGAAGTACTCTCAAAAATCTCAAAGACTCGAAGAACACTACTGTTGTTATTCATAGACAAACCTTCGAGTCCATTCTCTGGTTCATCTTGTTGAATCGAGTTTCTTTGTTTTAGAAACCAGATAATTTTACAGCACTCAGAAATTGTATTCATTGTTATATATTATTGAGTCTGTAACGAACTGTCTTTGTGAAGCAGTTCAAAAATATCATTTCAATACTTGTAACCAGCAGCAACGTCTGCGTGGAGATAGTGAGTCTAGGAGTTCATACAAGTGCGGCTTGTGTGATTTTGTGCTTGTAGAAAGGCTGCTTGCATCAAATCTTCTAGTGATACCTTTCGAGGAGGAAGAAAGGGAGACGTAGGATATTTATATCCGAACTTCCAGAAACAAACTTCTGAACTCTTACTATTTACTTTACGCTCTTGAATACTGCATTTTACATATTATTACTGTTCACAAGTTAATTGGCCTTTTTCCGCACAAATATTGTTGGCCAAAAGACTTGCACAACACTGAGATACCTTAAGTCTGGTAACTCGGACTTAAGTTAAGCCATGCGTGTAAAACACTTTAAAAGATTTCAAAAATCGAAGGAGTTCATTCAACCCCCCCCCCCCTTCTGAACTCCTGTTCTTATATTGATCCTATTTCTGGGACCACGTATCACTAACCACGCTCGCAACTCAGATCTGGCTTCTCAACGATGTCGCATCACTACCCGCGTAGAACTTCCAACACGCGTAACCAAATAGCGTGCGACCACCAGATTTCACTACCAAATCTGAATACAACCAACCAGAACTGCCCAGCACTCAAATCTGATCATTTTCTAGCGGAAATTCTCCAAAATTCCAGAGTTGTTTCGAAGGCTTCTACTGACCCGATAACTTCACCAAGCATACCAGCTTTCCATCCCAGATCTATTCGAGCCCAAATCTGGTCTATGCTAAACCCGATTAATTTACTCAATTAATCCAATAAACTTTCGGGTCTCACAATAGAGCTATTTTATTGTAATGGAGTTGCAGATCCTCGAGCAAGGAGAGAAGCCAAATGACTTTACATGTAGCATGGGCCATTAAACAGTATTCTGCCTCGGCCAACGACCTGGAAATCGTATGTTGTTTCTTTTGATTTCCAGGATTTTTACTCATCAAGAAGGACACAAACTACAAAACAAAATGATTAGTATCAGGACAAGCAGACCAATATCCAAGAAGACACTGAGTTTACAACTAGTGGATGCACTATAGAAGAGACCTTTCCCAACTGATCCTCTAATGTACTTAAGAAAAGAGTAAGAAACTTGCAAGTGTGCTCCGTGGCTTGGATAGAAATTGTATTGATTTGTTAACGGAGTAAGCAAGATCAGGGCGTGTAATATTTCCCAACAAGCGTGCTGATATTCAGAACGTTGAGATGACAGATCACCATCCATAGAACTGAGCGGGTGATTAACATTCTGTGATTAACTGTAATGCATAATGGTGTTGGAAAATTGAAATTCTGTGAGAAGAGCGAGCTACCTCAATAACAATGAATATTTCAAGGCTCCTAGATCCTTTAATTTGAATCTGCTGCCAAGAAAAGAGTTCAAAAAGTTGCAGCCTCACTTTTATCAGTCGCAGCAACGATGATATCATCTACATATACTAGCAAGGCCATGAAACTAGCATGGTGTGGACGAGGGAAAAGAGAGTTATTAGCATGATATTGGGTATAACCTATATCATGAAACACAGAGGACAACTTGGCAAACTGTCAGGCCTCGTGCTCTAAACAGAGTAAAAACCCAAACACATGCGGAAGCTTATCAAAAAGTGGGTAAAATTTTTGCGATTGGGCCTGACGGTTAAAATGATATACTTTAAAATAAGCAATACTCAAAATATATCTCAGTGCATAAAAACAACCAACAATAAAGCATACATGAATCAAAACATGTATCAGACTCCACTACGGGGTACAACGACGAAGTGCAGGGCATCCCCCTGGCTAACTGACACATATATATAAGTATGCTATATGCAACTGGGACGCGCTAACCACCTCCTGGGGCTACCACCAGCTGGGTTAAAACCACGACCAGCTGTAGAACCTGGGTTTCCTGAAAACATCACAAACAAGGAAACAAACCAAGCCCCAGAGGGACATGGGGTCAAACCCCAGTACGGAGAGCAACAGATAAAGCTAAAAGAATGCATAAGATAAAATGCAGATGCTATGCATGAGACACCGGATAACAAAGTAAGGCTCAACCAACAAGAGAGCTAAGGAACTCAATCACATCTCCAAGAATATGCAATAACAGTGGCCACAAGGTGTGTTCACAGTGTGGTAATGAGCCACTCGCCGTGATACAACACCCGAATACCAGATGCATCAAACAACTCACACAACAGCCATCTAGCATTCATTCTCACGCCAATTCCCAGCAATATCAAGCTCGAATCCGTACCTTAACACTGAGCAACAATTACCACAAAAAAAGGCCTGAGAATACTGATTCCAACCTGTAGAACATACGCAAGATACAGGGAATCATCAACTCAAAACTCACGGCCAACGCACAAAAGCTCACGGCTGGGAGTCCAAAGCTCAACCAGCAACCACCACCCTAATAAAACTTAACAGGGAGCTAAACAACAGCTAGGAAATGAGATCTCAACAACTAAACTCGAAAACTACATGCACGCACAACTCACGGTCGAGAGCAGTAGCTTCGCGATCTCTCCCAGCGAACACTAGCCTCTGAAACTGGTATAGGGTGAAAGAGCTTTCCAAAAGGAGTCCAACGCTACCTCGTACGAGCAAAACAATCGCCGGAAACGCCGGGAATTCACCGGAAACCTCACGGTGAACAGTAAACGAGGGTTTGAGAAACAGAGAACGAGAGACTGGAAAATATTCTTAGTATGGGAACTGGTGTCTAAAATCAAAGACCAAGTCTCCCTATAAATAGCACTAGCAACGACTGGAAATCGATTCAATAATTGCCCACCGACAAAACCAGTCGACGCCATCATTTTCCCAAAACCAGTCGACGCACTGCTCATACAACCAACGCCTGGTTCTCAAAACGGCGTCGCATCAACTTAACCAAACGACGTCGCAAAGGATACGCAATCTTTTCTACCATTAGCTGGTCATCCAGTTGCAAGATATAACGCACAATGCTTCTCTCTGCTGGTACCAGTCGCAACCTCAAAACGCAGCGTTGCAACTAATTCAAACGACGTCGCTCCACTGACGTCATCATATCTGGTAGCAGCACTCGCTAAATACCAGCAGCAAGCTACAGCGCCCAACCAGACGCAAGCTACAGGAACTTTGACCCGCGTTGACCATACCAGTCGTAAGCTACAGTGACGTTATAACACCAGCAGATACTCTTACGTCACTTGCACCTCAAAACGACATCGTATCTCGCCCGATACAAAAACACGCTAAATCACCAACGACTGGTTTCTCTTCGCGTTGTCTGCTGGCAGACTTCGCTAAGCGCTTAACGAGATCTTCCACCAGCAGAGCTTATGTCAGCGACTCAAAGCATAACAGCGATGCTTATGTTAGCATCTCTACTACCAGCTGGTACCTCAAAATTTCGAAAAACACCAGAATTGTTCTAAACATAATATTCGACCTGAAAATGCAACTCAAACCTCGAAACAGAGATTCTAAACCACCAAAATCTCTATAAACCGATTAATTCCAACGATTAATCTAAATTAACAAATCCAGGTCTCAAATTTCTCCCCCACTAAAAAGGATTTCGTCCTCGAAATCAACAACACTTCAACTACTAAAACACAGCAGCAAGATATAAAACAAGAACTCGTTGAAATCGCCTCTGACAATGTGTACTATTTTTCCAAAGATAGTGCACATCTCGTCTCCTTAATTTCAGGCATTATGAGTGATTCTTGTTTTGGTCATCGATCTTTTCCAAATGAGTATACGATCGAATTTGAATCTTCTTTATGCTTGCGCCTGAAATCTTTTCTATCGACGGATCTCTCCTTGAAAAAGATGAATGAACAGTTCCTTACTGTTGAGAGATTTTATCGCGGTAAACAAGATACATCCATTTGCAAATATCGGTACTGATGACGTCATCATATCTTTCCATTTACAAGATTTAGCACTGCTAACGTCATCATGTCTGTTGAGATTGTTGGAGCTGAATATGATGGTGACGTCATAATGTCTAGTGTCCTCATGTGGCTGACGTCATCAAACCTGTTGAATCGAACGATGTCGTGTTGAGCTAACTGTTTACAATGAGCTGTCGATAGTTACTTGTACTGTTTTCAAAGACAATACTGTAGCGAAGTCTGGTGTCAATAAATAGTACTGTTCCAAGATCTGTCGATCAAACTTATCAATGCATACGGCCCTTTCTGTTGGTAGAACGAGTTACTGTTCCCGTTGCTGTTTGCATATGCCATTACGATACAGTAGCCAAGAGCTGTTGGCATATATCTCTTCTCTCAATACTTCATCAAAACTCGAATAGCCAAATCAATCACTCCACTGTTCCAAGATCTGATTTTGATCAACTCGAAACTTATAACTGTAGCTTGAGCTAATCACTGTTGTCAGCAATGTTGATCATCGTGAATGTTATCATTTAATTCGAGATCTTTTCTTTTCTTTGTTATCACCAAAACTATAAATTTTATCCTAACACCATGCTTGCTCCACTGCACCATTACCAAAGGAATGGTCTTATTCCTCAACTGTTTCTCTTTTCGGCCAAGGATCTGCAAAGGATATTCTTGATAGCTCAACGACTGATCTAGCTCTACCTCGTCAGTTCCAAGCACGTGAGACGGATCTGGCTCGTACTTCCTCAACATGGAAACGTGAAAGACGTCATGCAGAGAAGACAACTCAGATGGCAACAACAGACGGTACGCCAAAGGGCCAATCCTCTCGACGATCTCATACGGACCAACGTAACGAGGGGCTAACTTTCCCTTGCGTCCAAAGCGCATCACACTACGAAACGGAGAAACCTTGAGAAATACACGATCACCAACCTGAAACTCAAGAGGTCGACGCCTCTTATTCGCATAACTGGCTTGGCGATCTTGGGCAGCTTTCATGCTTTGTCGAATAAGATCCACATGATCCTTCATTTGCTACACAAAGTCAGGGGCAGATAGCTGTTTCTCCCCCACTTCTTCCCAACAAACTGGCGATCTGCACTTCCTGCCATACAAAGCATCAAAAGGCGCCATGCCAATCGTCACTTGGTAGCTATTATTATACAAAAACTCGACCAAAGACAATGCGTCTTGCCAGCTACCTCCGAAATCCAACACAACAGCACGCAACATATCCTCTAACGTCTGGATAGTTCGCTCAGATTAGCCATCTGTCTGGGGGTGATACGCGGTACTCATAGCCAATCTAGTTCCCAAAGCTGTTTGCAAACTCTTCCAAAACCTGGAAGTAAACCTCGGATCTCGGTCGAACATGATTGAAACAGGCACACCGTGCAGTCTAACAACAAGATCAACGTACATCTTCTGTTGGTTAGGATCCGGATCCGCACCCCGGCAGGCAGCGGAAGAACAAAAATTTGACCGGGATGCGATCAATACGAATAATCAAATCAATAATATGTATCAACATACATAGGGTGTTTCACAGGTCACCTGTCTGGCACTTG
>KV012584.1:0-17683 GCA_001598015.1 Dorcoceras hygrometricum | reverse complement strand
ATCACACAGTGGGGTAACTCTCAACCCACACTCATGCACAAACCATGCAGACACAAAGGAGTGTGACGCTCCTGTATCAATTAAAACTCTCACAGGAAAATCAAAGATAGAACATGTACCTGCGATAAACATACCAGGTGTCTCCTCAGCCTGCTCCCTCGACAATAAATCTCACGGAACAACAACCACACCCCAGCAGGAGTAGACACAGATACAACATCACACAGTGGGGTAACTCTCAACCCACACTCATGCAGAAACAAAGGAGTGTGATGCTCCAGTATCAAACAAAACTCTCGTAGGAAAATCAAAGATAGATCATGTACCTGCGATAACTATACCAGGTGTCTCCTCAGCCTGCTCCCTCGACAAGGCATTCACCCGGGCCTACTGCAGTATCTGAAACTGAGGTCTAGAAGATCCTCCAAACCTAGATGGTTCATGGGGTTGAAATCCAGATCGCTGGGTCGGAACGGGAAACTACGGTCTCTATGAAGAACCACCAGCCGAATCCTGCTGCGAAATAACCAAAGTCTGTCCCCTCAACAAAGGACACACTCTAACATAGTGTCTAGGCTGTCCGTAGTTATGGCAAGACCCCTGAACTCCACAACACTGCGAAGTCGGATGCTTCCCCCTGTCCACAAGACATACTTCCAGAACCACTGCTACCAAAACTCACAGAACCAGAGGAACTCGAATTTGCCTTCTTCTTGAACTGTTTCCCTCGAGGTTTAAACTGTTGACGATTCGATTGCTGTGACCCTTGAGGATATTGGAACGATTTCGACATTCTCTGCATCGGCTGAAAAGCACGCCCAGACGTCGGCTGAACCGGAGCCTCTGCCTCCAACAAACTCTCCTAAATGTCTACCGCTCTATCACAGCGTCAACATAGGTCGCAGGGGATCCAGACAACACCATCCGGAACAAATCAGGCCTCAGTCCCTTCATGAACTTGTTCATCTTTGTCCCTATCATGGTTGGCCACATGTGGCACATACATCAGAAGCGAAGAAAACTGCCTAGCATAATCGGCCACCTTCATCGTCCCTTGCTTCAGATTATCAAACTCGGGCTCTCGACTGTTGTAGTAGGACTCCGGGGTATACTTCTGTCGGAACGCGACACAGAAGCTCTCCCAAGTAATCACAGCCCCACTCTCACGTAAGATACGGGAAGTACCTCTACACCAGCGCTGCGCATTATCCCCCAATTGGAACACCGCCAGCTTTAATCTCTTCTCCGGAGTGTACTCCAAAGTATCAAACAGCTCCTCCATTTGCACTAGCCAACTCTCGGCCAACGCACCACCCTCAGCAGCAGCAAAATTCGGAGGGTTTGTCCGCTGGAACCTAGCTAAGACTAGCTTAATATCGCTTATCTATCTTGTAACATTCTCAACCTGCTGATTGCCCTCATCACTATCCGAGGCCCTAGACTCCTCTGCGGTACGTCTAGTAGTCCTACCTCTACCTCTCCTCGGCGGCATCTAACCTAGACTCGAGTGTGATCAAAATAAATCGAGCTTATCCCAGTTTAAGCTCTGACACCAAAAATGTCAGGCCCCGTGCTAATAAACAAAGATTACCGCACAATTAAGCACATAATCACGGAAGCGTAAAAAAGGGCTTAAAAATTTTCGAAATAATTTGGGCCTGAACTCAAATCGTCATTCAAAATATCAAAAATCAAAATACGAGTTAAATCAAACTCATACAAAAACAGGTAACATCAAATATCAAATCAGATACAGATCCCCAATAAATAAAATCACAGGGCATCCCCTGGTTCAATACATAATACAATAATAAACTGGGACTCAAGGAAATTGGGATCGACCAGCTGGCGCTCCACTAGGTCCAGCTTGGTAACCTGTAGATCCTGCAAATGGGTAACACAGACCCAGAAGACACAAAAGCAGGAAAAGAAATACGAGGTGAAGCCTCAGTACGAAGAGCCATCAAAACAGCAAATCATGCAACATGCTACAAATCAAGTTATGAAATTCATGAGGCTGTCAAGGAATCGGAAATTAAGACCAGTGTATCAACTGGCAAATCATCTCAAATCGAGCCTCTATACCCACACAGTGTATCAACCGGGGAAATCATCGGTCCGTGATCTTCAGGACCCGTCAGCCCATCACAGCTCGGTGGTATTCCGAAATGACAACTCAGTCGCTCACCACTCCGATGATAGCGTTGAACCTTTCAGGCACGACTCATCAGTCTGCCGGTCACAACGTGGCTCTCAATCAGGTCATCAATCAATCAGAAGGCTCAAGATGTATGCCAAGAAATTCATATCTGATCTCTACATGCCCAATTTACGCAAAACAGAACATAAAATCAATCAATTCATCAATTTTGCTTCAAGTAAACACACAAAAACAGTCAAAAAGATTTCATAACATGAAATATAGCCATGATCATGCTCAAAGCTGTTGAGAACTGCTCCAATTCATACCTCACAGCTTCAATCTACCTCAACAGATTTCTCAAAGGCATGGCAGGAATCAGACTAAGCAAATCGGCTTTCTCCTGACCTCCTCAACCTCGGCAGAAGCTATCCTGTACATTAAATCTGTTACAACATCTAATATATATCAGCTCAACACTAAGTCGAATCCGCTTAGTACCTACGACCGAGAACTAAATTCCAGTTCTACCGTTCTACGCAGGATTAATAGCTGAAACTAAACTTAAAACTAGTTGGAAACACTTACTAAAGCTTCCAGAAGAACCAAAGAACACACGGTTCAGATCTCACGAGAAGCTTCGAACAAACAGGTTCTTCGCGCTTCTATTCAATGCCGACTCAGGCCTCCTAGCAAGTATCATTCGAAAGAGCAACTCAAAGAGAATCCAGTGCCACCAATATCGTTCAAAAAAACGGCTGGAATCGACAGAAATCTAGGGAAGAATTGTTCGGTTGAACAGTAGCTATCGAGGGTTTCGAATACGAAGATAAGAAATATCGGGTGAAAAATGCTCTAAGTGTCGCTCAACACTTATATATATAAATCTCCATACAACAGTTGCTGTTCCCCTAAATCAGACGTCGTGAAATGCTACAGTAGAAATCTTACAACTGAATCCAACGTTTCTTCTCAACGGGAACAGCCGACACCAACAGACGTCGCACTACAAATACACAACATCAAACGATGCCATACCAATTAATAGAAACGATGCCGCAGTGCTCCAACAGCTGAAGACAAATCTCTCATGAAACGACCAACAGCTGAAATGCTAAATAACTCAAACGACGATGTATCAGGGTTCCCGCTAACAAAGGTAAAATGACGTCGCCTCACTACCAGCAGCTGGTCACTCAAACTAACAGCTGATCAAACCAACACCTGGTCATATCAATGCATTGCTAAATAACTCAAACGACGATGTATCAGGGTTCCCGCTAACAAAGGTAAAATGACGTCGCCTCACTACCAGCAGCTGGTCACTCAAACTAACAGCTGATCAAACCAACACCTGGTCATATCAATGCATAAGATCCCTCTCCAGCTGCTGACCAACACAATCAACAGCTGGAACAAAGCATTACGCCCAAAACAATATCGTTCCAACTTATTCAAACGACGTATTTCCGATACCCGCTAAGAAACACGCTAGCGAAACCTACAGCTGGTTCCTGTTCACCCTCACTGCTGAGTTGACTAGCGTTGACATCTGAATACGCCACTGCTGAAATACCAACAGCTGAATGCTCATGCAACTTACTGCTGACTTCCTCAGTAATAGCTCACAACTGATCACGCTACTACTGAAATACCAACAGCTGAATTGCCCGCAAGCCTTCGCATAAAAACGCTGCTGGCTTTAATTCTCCCAGCGATAAACCTTACTGCTGAAACACTACTGGGATCATTTCCCGCTAGCAAAATGCAACTGCCAAACTCGAATTCCAGAAGTCTGAACTTCATAAACTAAACTTCACTACAATTCCTCAAAATCTGAAATTCGAAATCCCTAAAATCTCGTGACTAATCCTAAAAAAAACTGATTAATCACTATTTGGATTTCTCAATCCTCAGATCAACTGCCGATGGATGGGTTGACGGACTTGTTTGAAGTCCCTAAGGATCTTGTTTTTGACGCGAGGAGTATTGTTTCCGACTCTTGTGAACAAGTGAGCACATCTTGTAAAAAGAAGGAAATGAAGATTGAGTTTCGCCTTCTCAATGACATTCTGGCGAAAACCATTTTCGTGAAAGCAGGGTCTTTCGATGCAGTCACTCATGAACGGTTCTTGTTGATGACTGCTATCATTAGCGGTGTGAAGATAAACTGGAGCAGGTTGTTATTTGATATCCTCAAGGATATGGCTACTCCGGGTTCGAGGAAGCTAAGGGCTTTGCCATTCAAATCTGCGTTCTTTTGAAGAACGTACCGGGATTAGAGTTGGGGGACTCCAAAGCATTTCCTTCCCCCAGAATTCTGGCGGAGAAGACAGTTCACAGGTATGTTGTGATTAATGAAAAGTTTCTGGAGTGGAGGTGGCCGAAGAACCAAGGGTGAAGAAAACACCCATCAAAAGGCTGCATATAAAAAGAGACCAGCTTTTGCTGCGGCTGAACCCCTCATGAAGAAGAAAAGGACGACGAAGGGTAAATCAGTGTCTTCGAAAGAAAATCTAGAGATTCTTCCTGTTGCACAGGAAGCAGTGCCTCTTCAGATAATTGAGCCAACTCCGGTTTCCCAAGCCGAGCAACCAGGAAAAAGCTGATGAGTTTGAACTTTGGCTGAATCTTTTGTATGAGGAATTTCATGCACAACAAGCTGAACAACCCGTTGTAACTGCCAGCGACACAGATGAGGACATAGAAACAATTGATGTTGGAACAGGTGTTGAAGAGCAACAGTTGCAGATCTTTGCTGCGGCTGATAGCAGGACAGATGCTTCAGCTGATTATACTGTGATAGAGCCAGTGGAGGAAATGGATATGGCAGCTGTTGAACAATCTACTGATGAGGCAATGTCTCTGGAAGAGATTTTGATGACAATTCCAGTAGAATGTCCTTTGCCTTCTGCTTCTGGGGAGATAACGAAGATTACATTAGGCAAAAGTATCTCAATCCCTGGAGTCGATGAAGGGGACTGGTACAAGGCCAGTCTTCCCAAGATTCCTGCGACGGATAAAGGGAAGGCACCCCTTATGGAAAGAGATCAAATAAAGGGAAACCGACTAAAGAAACCATGTCCTTGATTCTTGCAGATATCGAGGTTCTTGTACAGTTACGGGAGCAGATTATAGACGATGTAGATAGATTTTTTAATTCTTTCAGCCTTAAGAAGTTGGACGCTCTGCAGACAGAAGAAATTTCTGCGAAGGAGGAACTTGTTTTATCATGGGCTGAATCAGAGTCTACAAGGGTGGCTCTTAAGGAAAACGTATATTTTACCAAATACAGAGAGTTGTTGATTCGGAAATTTTTGGAAGCTCATAGAGCAAATTTTGTTCCTGGACATGGTTCTTCTGCTGTTGATCTTTCAGCCTTAAGAAGTTGGACGCTCTGCAGACAGAAGAAATTTCTGCGAAGGAGGAACTTGTTTTATCATGGGCTGAATCAGAGTCTACAAGGGTGGCTCTTAAGGAAAACGTATATTTTACCAAATACAGAGAGTTGTTGATTCGGAAATTTTTGGAAGCTCATAGAGCAAATTTTGTTCCTGGACATGGTTCTTCTGCTGTTGATCTGAAAATATTGGACAAGCTGTCTACTCTTCATCTTTTTCTTGTGGAAGAATCTAAAATGTAAGTACAAGCACACGCTCTTAAGTGGGACAGGACGTGTTGCTCTCATATTTTTGTAGGTCGTTCGCGTGATCGAGGTGCTGTAATTGCCCGAACCAACTCCAATACTCGATCTATGTGTTGGATTAGAACAATGATTCTTGTCGATGGAGTTTGGGTTGTTGAACCGTGTGGTGATCACTGGGTGAAGATACCCCAGCGGATTGAAAATAATGAAATTTTGCGTCAGCGATCTTATGATGATACACTCCCTCCCATCAGTAAATTTTTCCAGTTGATGAAGAAGCGATGGGCAGATATTTGTATAAACGTTGCCCAATTCTATGTCTCCGGTAAGCTGCTGCCACTTGGTTCTATAAATTTTTGCAGGGATATTTCTGTTGTGTAACCAGTTTCTGTTGTTGGGTTTCGAAGTCAGTCAGTAACAGTTTTTGGATGGTATCAGATTTGTACAGCTTTTGCTCAGTTTTGTTTGTTTAATGGTCTAAGTACAGTAGACATCCGCAATTTTGTATCATATATTGCTGAAGACAGATCCGTTCTGAGAGTTGTACAATAAGTGAATCAGTCAGTTTTTGTTAGTACACGTACTGTTTATTGCCAGTTCAGCTGTAGAGGATCAGCATGTACAGAGGCTGTAGACCATCGTCCTTTCTCTTCATCCAGCTCATATGATTCCTCCATGCACTTTGTTGAAGATGACATTCAATTGGGCGATGATGCAGCCTCAACTCAGTTCTCTCTACCAACTTCTGCTACACATGTACCATACGACTTTCCTCAATTTCGCGCATCTATTGATCAACTTCACTTTGAGCAAATCAGGCGCAAGGATGATGTTGATAAGCTTAGAGACACAGTCTTAATGCACATCCGCGACATTGAGAAGAAATTTTCAGAACAATTTGATGCACATGACAGGACTTACCGGGTTCTAATCAACAATATTCATCATGATGCTTGGGATCATAAGAATCTCTTGTCGCTGGATCTTAAATCGTCTCAACAAAAGCCAAGCACTCAGGTGGCTGCCGCTGCTTTCGATACTGTTGATGTTCGGAAGGAGGTAAAGGAGCTCAACGCTAAAGTAACATACTTGGATGGGCAGGTTGCTACTATTCGCAGTGAATTGTTTGACTTCCATGCAAAAGCCGAAGAAAATCATCTAAACCTCTCCACCCAGATTGGATTCCTGGTTGATTACATCAATCGGGGTGGTGATGCCAAAAGGGGGAAGGTGGTAGAAGCCGCCCTCAACCACCTCCTGACGATCAAAGCCGACCCAATGGGGGAAGTGGTGGCCATGGCAGTAGACCAAATTATCAGAGCAGATATGGTGGAGGTACTGTTAGTAGAGAAAGTAGTGACCGAGGTAGAAGTGGGTCTGGTAGTGAGAGACGTAGACCAGATGACAGAAGTGGTCATTCAAAGAGAAAGAGATCTGACAATGGTGAATCAGGAGTGGATTCAGGACTACCACCAAAGAGAGGATATCATTGGTTGCTCTTTGGAGAATAAGACTTTAGGCTTGTCTATTTCAGTTCCTTTTACAAATATTTTGTACGATGATCGTTAATGAAGTATTTATAATTTCAGCAGACCTTTGTGCGCAATTTACTTTTGTTCACATATTTAAGTCGATAGGCTGCTAGTTTTGTCATCACCAAAAAGGGGAAAGTATTAAATATAACATCTGGATAGACAGACGTTGAATTTATCAGCTACATATTTGGAGCAAAGTATATTCAGGTGTCAGGGTTATTCAGTCGTTGATATTCAAAGTTTATTCAGATGTTTATTTTTGGGATTGATTCAGACGTTGAGTTGAAGCACTCAGATATTGGGTTGAACTATTGCAGACGTAAAGATTTCAGACGTTGTATATTCACGGGCTATCGGATTCTGAATTGGACTCAGACGTTGACTACAGTTTACTTGAATTCAGACGTTGGGTATATGTTTCAGAAGTTCAGTATATTCAGTTGTTGTTGTGATATCATACGCAATCATTCAGGAGTTAGCATGTTTCTAAATGTTAGTAAATCTACGTCGTTTGGATAAGTTGAAACGACAGCGTTTGGTTTAGCACTAGGATTCAGACTTTGGGTTTTGCATGAATTCAGCCGTGGTTAGTATTCAGACGTTGGAGCCCTCAGTCGTTACAACCAGCCGTTACGCAGTGTTCATATACATCGCTCTCCACAATTTTACAAAAATGGGGATATTTCAGATGTCTTCTTACAATCAGCTGTTGGAATAACTCAAGTGTTAAAAGCACTCAGCTGTTGCATATCTTTTCAGCTGTAACAGCGACGTCTTCATAAACAACTATGAAAGAAATTGAAGAAATTTCAGGCGCAAGCGATGAACTGATTAAAACACGATCATATATTCAAAATGGAAAGAATCAAAGGTGGAGATTGAGATCGTACATATGCCTGGAATTAAAGAGACAACGTCAGTATTATTTTGGGTAGATCGTACACAACACACAGAGGACGTTATACGGTGTTTGCACAAAAATTTAAAGACGACAATCTTGGCTCTGATGAAGCGCAATTTACTTGTAGTGGAGTAGGACATACGGTTGTACAATCAGCAGATTTTCAAAAGGGATTTTGTTTCCTTAGCAAAATTAAATGACCGTTGTGAACGAAGAATATATATAGAGCTGGAATTTGAACTGAAGACGCTCTTGAATCTCTTGCTCACTCTCCGTCGTTCTGCGATTCTTCGTCCATTGCTCTCGAGCTAATTTTTTGTCTACAAACATCACTTACCTTAAAGCTCTCAAACTCGAAAAACAGTCAATCCAGATTTCACAGAAAATACCTTCGAGTTCATCTTCTGGATACCTTGTGTAATCGAGTTTTCAGTGTTAGAAACCAGAAGATTTACAGCCTCAATAGATTTATATTTAATTGTTTCATTCATTGTTGAGCTTGTAACAAACGTGCTTCACAAAGCCGTTTGAGAAGAAAATACTAAGTGTTGTAAACAGCAGCTGCGTCAGCTTATTGTTTGGTGTTGCTAGGAGTTCACCTGGAGCGAGGCTCGGTGACTGGGTGTTTGCAGAAGGGCTGTAATCATCAAATCTTCTAGTGGAACCTTCCTGAAAAGGAAGAAGTGGAGACGTAGGATATTTATATCCAAACTTTCATAAACAAATCTCTTATCCCTTAAACTTTTACATTACTGCATTGATTTACTGCTTTAACTGTTCACTGATTGATTTGATTATTTCCGTACATATTTTGTTAGCCAAGAAATCAGCGTTTGGACCGAGATATCTTAAATCTGGTAACTTGGATTTAAGTTAAGCGGGTGCTTGTAAAACTTGTTTTAAAAAGGTTTCGAAAATTTAAAATACCTAGGAGTTCATTCAACCCCCCCCCCTTCTTAACTCCTACAACTGTTTTTCGAGCCATATTGATCCTATCACGACAGATGTGCGAAACATAATAGTGATTCAAAACCACAAACCAAACACCAGATCCCGTCCAAGCACGAAGACGTTAAAATCTGTGTATGTAGCCTTTCTCACTGAGGCATAAAAGAAGTGATTGAGTGAACACAGCTGAGAGCTGGTGTAGAGTCTAGGAGTTCCGATTTGGATAGTGGGTAAGTCCCAAATCTGATTGGGTCTGCGGATCAACTTCTAGTGAATGCCATCCAGATTTGGAAGAAGGGGAGACGTAGGATGTTCTGGAAGAAGGGGAGACGTAGGATGTTCTGGAAGAGGGGAGACGTAGGATGTTATATCCGAACTTCCAGAAACAAGAGCCGAGTTATTTATTTCTTTACGCTTTCCGCATACACGCATTGCATCATATTTAAAATCTGTTTAGCTTCGTTTTAAAATTAGAGTTCAGTTCTGGATACTTCCGCTTGGTATTTAATGCCAATCCAGATCTATTTTCGGGGCTCATATATGTTCAAGGACACTGAGGTATTGAACCTCAATTTTGTCTTATCAGATCTCACTTACCTTTGATTTGTTAGAGTGAGATCTGATCCTTTCCTAACAAGGTCCTATCTCTGATCTTTCACCTACATCATCCCAATGTATCGGAGATCTACATTTTCTGCCATACAGTGCTTCGTAAGGAGCCATGTCAATTGAAGCCTGATAACTACTGTTGTACGTGAACTCAACTAAGGGTAATTTAGAATCCCAGCTTTCGGCAAAGTCTAGAGTACACGCACGAAGCAAATCCTCTAGTGTTTGAATAACTCTTTCTGATTGTCCATCAGTTTGTGGATGTAAAGCCGTACTAAAGGTTAACTTAGTTCCCATGACTTTATGTAAGCTCTTCCAAAACATAGAATTAAATCTGGGATCACGATCTGATACTATAGAACTTGGAATACCACGAAGTTTTACTATTTCTTTCACATACAGCTCAGCGTGCTTATTCAGATCATATGTCGTCTATACTAGTAAGAAGTGAGCTGACTTAGTTAATCTATTCATAATAACCAATATAGAGTTAAATCCATGGAGTGTTTTTGGTAATCCTACTACGAAATCTATTTCTATGTTATCCCATTTCCATACTGGTATAGGGAGTGGTTTTAGCATCCCAGCTGGTATCTGATGCTCTGCTTTTACTTGTTGGTATGTTAAGCACTCAGAAACAAAATTTGAAATATCTCGCTTCATTCATGGCCACCAAAACAGTTGTTATAAATCCTTATACATCTTTGCTGCTCCTAGGTGAAATGATCACGGATTGTTATGGGCTTCGTTCATAATCTCTTTGTGCAAGTTACCAACTCGTGGTACCCATAGCTTATCCTGGTATTTCACAATTCCTTCTACTGTATTGTAAAGATTTCCACCTCTCTCTTCATCTTACTGCTTCCATTTAAGCAGTTGTTCATCCCTTATCTGACTATCTCTAATCCGACCCTTCAATGTAGATTGGATTATAAGAACAGCTAGTCTAGCAGCATAAGTTTGTGTAACTACTTCCAACTCAAATCTGTCGATTTCTATCGCTAATGGTGTTTGGACTGAAAGCTGAGCTAATCCCACTGCTCTTCTGCTTATTGCATCAGCTACTAAGTTAGCTCTACCAGGGTGATAGCTAATTACACAATCGTAATCCTTAACTAATTCGAGCCATCTTCTCTGCCTCATGTTAAGCTCTTTCTGGGTAAAGAAAATTTTAAGGCTTTTGCGGTCTGTAAATATGCATTTTTCCCCATAAAGGTAATGTCTCCAAATCTTTAATGCAAAAAAGCCACTGCTGCTAACTCAAGGTCATGAGTAGGATAATTCTTTTAATAATCTTCAGCTGTCTAGAAGCGTATGCATTCACTCTCTTATCCTGCATCAAAACAACTCCAATCCTATCTTCGATGCATCCGTATAGATCGTGAAATTCCCTTCTTCCAATGGCAACGTAAAACATGGGCTTCTATCAATTCTTGCTTTAACCTTTCAAATAGGATTGGCATCGGTGAGACCAATCATTTTAACATTCTTCTTCAATGACGTTAAAGGAACAACTATCTTAGACAAGCCCTCTATAAATCGTCGATAATATCTTGCAAGCCCTATGAAACTTCGAACCTCTGCTACGTTCTTAGGTACAGGCCATTATCGAACAACTTCTACTTTGGTGGGATCTACTTTTACTCCATCCTTAGAAATAATATGCCCAAGAAACACAATCTTTTCAATCTAGAATTCACATTTACTAAATTTAGCAAACAATTGCTTAGTACGCAAAATCTGAAGTATCACTCTGAGCTGGTCAGCGTGCTCTTCTCTGCTCGTAGAGTAAATGAGAATATCATCTATAAATGTAATCACGAACCCATCCAGAAGAGGTTGGAATACTCTATTCATTAAATCCACAAACACAGAAGGCGCATTAGTTAACCCAAATGGCATCACTAAGAATTCATAATTACCATAATGTGTTCTAAAAGCTGTTTTATGCACGTCTGCATCTTTTACTCTAAGCTGATGGTAACCAGATCTGAGAACGATCTTCGAGAATACAACAGCTCCTCGGATTTGGTCGAATAAATCATCTATCCTAGGAAGAGGATATTTATTCTTAATATTTAACTTGTTCAACTCCCTGTAATCTATAAACTAATGCATACTCACGTCCTTCTTCTTAACAAATAAAACTGGAGCTCCCCACGGTGAAGTACTGGGTCGGATGAAACCTTTATCCAATAAATCTTGGATCTGATCTTTCATTGCTTTCATCTATTTAGGAGCAAGTCTGTAGGGTGTCTTAGAAAGTGGAGAAGCTTCGGGTACTAAATCAATAGTAAATTCTTACTCCCGATCTGGAGGTAAACCAGTATGTCTTCTAGAAAAACGTCAGGAAATTCATTCACTACTTCGACGTCTTCTTATTTAATTTCTTATATTCCCCTACTGATATAGTACTAACTAAAAATCCTTGATATCCCTTGTTCAATATTTCTGGGCCTTCGGAGCTGATATCAGCTTGGAGTTCTATCGAGTCTGCTAGCTTGAAATAAGAATGAGCTCTTGCTGGGTGGTCTAACCTTAACAGTTCTTTGATCTATAATCGTTCCATACTTAGTCAACCAATCCATTCCCAATATTAAATCAAACTCTATCATAGGAAATACTATCAAATCCGCATAAACATTATTCCCTTGCAGTTCAAGTTCTATGTTGCAAAAAAATATTATTTGTAACTAAACTATCTCCCGCTGATTGGAGTGGTAATTTCTTAGCAAAATTTACTGACATGATAGAATGCGTTGCACCAGAATCTAACAAAGCTAAAGTAGGCATACTGGCGACAACAATTTTACTTGTAACAACTGTCGAATCTGGTGGAGCCTATTCAGATGTCATTACATAAGCTCTACTTGTGATGAGCTGTTTGCCTTGAGGGCAATTCTTAGTTATGTGACCTGGCTTTCCACACTTATAACACCCTTCCTGGCCGAAACGACATTGGCCCGAATGATTCCTCTTGGTTGGACACACTGGCCTGTTCCCAACTTTAGGAACTGAGGTGATAGGTTGAGCTATTATGGGTCCTTTTTCTTGCGACCCTTGCTGGTTATTGTTTGGTTTCTTGAATTGCCTACGATCATTATTCCGAAAGGCTTGGCGTTTCAATTGTCGGTCATCCTCGATCATCTTTCAATCCTGCTCAGCGCATAGAGCTTTATTCACAGCTACTCTAGTCAGTGGGTTCTGCAAGCCTAACATCATGTTTTATCATCGGCTTCAACCCATTATAAAATGTCAAAGCTTTACTTCTGCATTTGTCCCTATCAGAGGAACAAAGTAAACTTGCGGATATAATCCCGCATTGGCATACCTTCTTGCTTCAGAGTTCAAAACTCATTCTGCAGTTCTTACCTCAGATCCACTATGAAGTACTGATCATTAAACAGCCGCTTAAATTCTTCCCAGGTGAGCATTGCCAAATTTACAGTCAATTTGGCCCCTTCCCACCAGATCATTTCATCTCCTCTCAGCATATAAATTGCACACCGAGATCTCTCCTAGTCAGTCAGGTGCAAATAATCAAATATGACTTGTAACGATTTGATCCAGCTTTCTGCTATCAGCGGATCAGTTGAACCAGAGAATTCTTGAGGTCGTTGTCTTCTAAACCTCTCATGTGGATCTTCGCGGCCAACTATTCTTCCTACTGGTTGACCATTTCCTGAACTGGTCTGATCAACCAACCGTTCTAATAATTGGGCCATGCTGTTTAGGACAGGGTTATTTCTATCAGTTTCACCCTCTCCTTCTATGGTACCTCTTTTTGTCAGGCCTCGTGTACAAAACATAGTTTAACCACGAAAACAATAGCGGAAGCACTTAAAATAGTGGCTATAATTTTGCTCTTGGCCTGACTGAAAGATAACATAATTTAAAATACAACAATACACAAAATATCCCAGTTTACAAAGAATACATACGGCTAAAAGCCACAGTAAAACAGTACAGTATGCATCAAGTACCAATCAACAACACTACACTGAATACAATAAAGCACAAGGCATCCCCCGGCTAACAGTACTGATACATATATGCTATATGTTAACTAGGACACTCTAACCACCTCCTGGGACACCTCCAACTGGGTCAACTCCACGACCAGCTGAGTAACCATGATAACCTGAAAACACACACAGGCAAACAACACCAGCCCCAGAGGGACTCGGGTTCAAACCCCAGTACGGAGAGCAACAGAAAAACATCTAATGGAAAGCAACAAGTAATATGCAAATGCTATGCATGAGAACAAGGCTACAACCAAAAGCAGGGAGCCAAAGGATCTCAACAGCCGCTCAACAAACGAATCAGATCAACTGAACAACAGTGTACATGAGGTGTGTGAGTATATGGGAGCTCCCCACTCATCTCCACACACGGCACCAGATACAAAACACAGCTCAACCTGCTGTTTCCCTACACATGAGGTGTGGGAGCTACCCACTTCGCTCATAGTGGCTAACAGAACCCAGCAGGGAGATGAGGGTGACGGGAGTTATCCGCTAGGCCTCAACAAGCATCCTGGTACGCACAGATCGATCAACAAAGCACGGCAGAATAGATCTGAGCTCAATATGATAAATACGTGTATGCACCAAATAAAAATGTCCAACACAGAACATATACAATGATGCAAGGCATACACAGCAGCAAGCATAATCACCCATGCTCAATCCAAAGCTTTAAAAGAAGATCACATCCGTACCTCAAGTCTTCTGAGCTATAATTAACAAAACGAAGTCCCAAGAAACACAGATCTCGCACCTGCTAGGCCAAACACAGATACTAGCTCAGGGACAGTAGCATAGAAACTATGAATTGGGAGCTACGGGCTCAACCAAATCTGTCCTACCCTTCTAACACAACAGAAGGTTCCAAACAAAGCACAAGGTAGGATCTTTACACTTACCCAATGAGCTACCTGAACGGCAGAAGCAAATCTGACGCTTATGCTAACAGACTACAGAAGGGAGTTGTCTCTCGATCCACTTCCAGCTTAACGCAAGCTTCCGCAAGTAGTACCAAACGAAGCGTCTTAGCAAGAGGAGTCCAGCACTACCACTCTTAGTTCAATCGGAGCTGTCTACCGCAGGCAATCGGAGAAGATAAGGTTTGGTGATCAGTAGCTAGGGTATCGCGATAGAGTTTTCTCATGGGAAATATTACTAAGTGTCGGGGAACAATACAGGAAAACGAAGACCAAGTCCTCTTAAATACAACTCAATTATGCTCAAATCTGATGAACAGTTCCCACCGACAACTTAAGTCTCAAAGCTGATTTTCCACTTGGATCTGAATCTCACAACAGATTTGACTCTACGTCAAAACAGATCCTGACTTATACAAACGATGTCGTACAGTCTATTGTCGCATCTCGGCACGTCACCCGCTACTCAAATCTGAAATGCTAACCAGCATCACATCACAACACTCAGATCCTATCGAAATCTGACAACCAACGCTACACGAATCTGAATCTCGCCCGCTAAACCAAAACGCTGTCGTTCCAACTAATCCAAACGACGTAGTTTCACTATCCGCTACAGAAACATACTAGTATACTCACATCTTCTCAGCGATACCAGATTTCATCACCACAACTGAGCGCTATCATCAAGCGCTGACCAACACTCACATCTGAACAGTTCTCGTAGAAATCCCCCAACTCTTCAGATCTGTTTCAAGGACTTATACCGACCCGATAACTAAGACAAGCATACCAACACAAAGCTGGCTCATCCCAGATCTGTTCAAGCCAAATCTGGTCTATGCTAAACCCGATTAATTAACTCAATTAATCTTTCTACACTTTCGGGTCTCACATCTCTCCCCCACTAAAACAGGATTTCGTCCTCGAAATCAAACAACAATTCTGGATCAAGAGTTCAAGAAAACTGGAACAAACAACATAAGAAACCATCTACTGGGAAACAACCAGAAACCAACTAGCTACTGGAATCCAATACTTACGCTTACTCAAACAGATGCGGCCACTCACGCTGCATCTTCTCTTCAAGTTCCCAAGTAGCTTCGGTCCAACATAACGAGGAGCTAACTTTCCCTTGAGACCAAATCTCATAACACTGCGGAAAGGAGAAACTTTCAGGAAAACCAAATCACCAACCTAAAATTCTAAAGGCCTACGTCTCTTATTCGCATAAATGGCTTTGCGATCCTGTGTAGCTTTCATTCGATGACGAATCAGATCCACTTGATCTCTCATCTGCTGCACAAATTTTGGTAAGACAGCTGCTTCTCCCCCACTTATTCCCAACACACAGGCGATCTACACTTCCTGCCATACAAAGCTTCAAATGGTGCCGTACCAATCGTGACCTGATAGCTGTTATTATAAGAAAACTCAACCAAAGACAACGAATCTTGCCAGCTACCAATAAAATCCATCACAACAGCTCAACATATCCTCTAAAATCTGGATAGTTCTCTCAGATTGGACATCTGTTTGGGGATGATACGATGTACTCATAGTCAATGTAGTACCCAAAACTGTTTGCAAACTCTTCCAAAACCTGCAAGTAAACCTTGGATCACGATATGAAACTATAGAAACAGGCACACCATGCAATCACACCACAAAATCTATGTACAGCTTTGCCATCTTCTTCAAAGAGTACGTCATACTATAGGGGATGAAGTATGCAGACTTCGACAACCTATAGATTACAACCCACACAGCATCACAACCTCCGCTGGGACGAGGTAAATGGATCACAAAATCCATAGCTATGTTCTCCCAATTCCATTGGGGAACCTCTAAGCTTTGCAACAAACCACCAGGTCTCATCCTTTCAGCCTTGACTTGCTGACAATTAAACAACGGGCTACAAAATCAGCAACATAACTCTTTAAACCTGCCCACCAGTAATGCTTCTTCAAGGCATGATACATATTCCTTACACCAGGATGGACACTAAGTCTACTGCAGTGCGCTTCTCTCAAGATCTCCTCCTTTAAATCAACCAGATTTTGCACAACCAATCTGCCACGAAACCTCAAGAAACCATCAGATGAGACAGAATAATCTTCCAACTGACAGATCTCACCTTCAGCTTTAACTCATGGATGGATGGATCTATCCTCTGAGCTGCTCTAACGTTCGCAACAATCTGTGGCTCAACGTGAAAAGAAGACACCACCACAAAATCCTCAACTGGGTAAAACCGCCAACTAGTAGTGCTTAGATTCTCATGGACCTTCGAAATCTGCAACGATCCAGCATCTGTTAGGCCTCGTGCTCAATCACACCCTTGAGACCAAATCTCATAACACTGCGGAAAGGAGAAACTTTCAGGAAAACCAAATCACCAACCTAAAATTCTAAAGGCCTACGTCTCTTATTCGCATAAATGGCTTTGCGATCCTGTGTAGCTTTCATTCGATGACGAATCAGATCCACTTGATCTCTCATCTGCTGCACAAATTTTGGTAAGACAGCTGCTTCTCCCCCACTTATTCCCAACACACAGGCGATCTACACTTCCTGCCATACAAAGCTTCAAATGGTGCCGTACCAATCGTGACCTGATAGCTGTTATTATAAGAAAACTCAACCAAAGACAACGAATCTTGCCAGCTACCAATAAAATCCATCACAACAGCTCAACATATCCTCTAAAATCTGGATAGTTCTCTCAGATTGGACATCTGTTTGGGGATGATACGATGTACTCATAGTCAATGTAGTACCCAAAACTGTTTGCAAACTCTTCCAAAACCTGCAAGTAAACCTTGGATCACGATATGAAACTATAGAAACAGGCACACCATGCAATCACACCACAAAATCTATGTACAGCTTTGCCATCTTCTTCAAAGAGTACGTCATACTATAGGGGATGAAGTATGCAGACTTCGACAACCTATAG
>KV012583.1:42167-58036 GCA_001598015.1 Dorcoceras hygrometricum | reverse complement strand
TGGAGGAGAGGAGGGGCGGCCGATTCTATGCTTTGGAGGCTAGGGTTTGTGTAATGTGTCTTATGATTAAGCCCTAAACCAACTTAACTTAATAAAGATGGTAGATGGGCTTGAACCGGCCCAATGGACTTGGGTCATATCCAAGTCCATATGAACATTCGGTTCATTTAAATTACTGCGGTTTCATCATAACTCCGATCGACGATCAGATCGGACCGATCGACTCAGTTTCCAAAACTGAACGTTATGATGTGAAAAACAATTTTCCAGATTACATAGTCCAAAATGACAGTTTTGCCCCTCAACAGTGGGAAATCGCAATTTGACCCCTGTTGACTTTTAGGAAGTCGCACTCCCTAAATTCCTCTTCCTATGCTCAACACATTGAGCTCAGTTTCCATGCGGGAATCATGAATCCAGTACTTGTGTGACCCTCAATGGGTCAGGGATACAGCTAGCCGTGGGCCCACAACCATTGCGGCTCCAAAATCACAGTTTCGGACTTACCCATCGGATCATTGTAAAGCGCCTAGCAACATCGCCCTATGATCCCCTAGGTATCACTGATAGTGCCTGCAAGAACAAGTTGGTCGTGGTTAGAGTACAGTACGGTCCTTTCTACACATATATCTCGATCAGATCAACGACCATTGGTAAATCGAGAGTCGCTATAGATCCGATAGCTATGCATACATTTTGGAGATCGAATAGTGACATCGCAAGTGTAACTAGGTAAACCCATTTACCTAAAACACATCCAGTACTCTGGCCAGAGATTTATACACTATTATCCCCTCAGATAGCATAGGATATCCACGCATGAGAGCGAGTGGTGAATCATCGACAACGAAGCATCGACTCCTACAAGCATCGGGACCTCACCCAATCCCGCCGCCTAATGACTCCAAGTGAGTCGGCAAACGGGTCAAAGTGAGGCGCCTATCATGTAGAGCCTCAATGGCGTTTTGAGTAGTGAGGACTAATCAGTACAACCAAGACCTCGGACTTATTCACTCGAAGAATGGTAACCACTTGGAAAGTCCGAACGAGGGTAGTTCGATAGATCACCAGGTCACTATCCATCTGCATGCTCAGAACATCACAATGTTCCCTACCAATGAAACATGGGACTTCACATCGCAGATGCTAGTCTCAAGCTCGGACGGCCTTATCCTCATTTTGACGGCCCAATCGACTAGGAACGAATTCAGAATGCACAGTGACTATTAGATGTGTTTCATGATAGCCATCATATCCACTATCACATCTAACATACATTATGGTGCATTCTAGTTCTTTATCCAACACAATTGTAAACATTATATAACATAATGAAAATAAAGAATGCCATAATGAAATGCGAATAACATATATAAAGATTGTTATATACAAGAGTCAATAAAACCCACACGCCACAAGTTGGCTAGTTGGGCATCTACTCTAACAGTCTTCACATTGTCCTCCACTAAATCTAGTAATTTACATTTAAATTTCCATGACAAGTAAGGGGTACAAATTTGTAGGGGTGGGAACGGGCCACAAACAGACCCACTTTATGATATCAACAATTTATTACAACCGAAATCGCAAAACCTAAAGCATACACCTAACACGTTGAGCACGACTCTCGATCATCCCAAACATGCAATCAATCTAATTAACTTGCATAAATTTAAATAATCAAATTATTTACCCACAAAATCATTTTTTAATTAAAAAATCGCATTTTAATAAAAAAATCGCATTTTGTCGATAAAATCATATTTTAATCAACAAAATCATAATTTAATTATAAAATCATATTTCATAATCAAAATCATATTTTGCAATTTTAATTGCATCATATTGGGCTTAAAACAATTTTAGGCCTAAAATCTCAAAAATTTCAAAATCGACCAAAATTGGCCCAATATCGAATATTGGCCCCAAAAACTTCATGGGCTGCCCGGGACAGGCCCGAATAATACCTAGAAGAAATCAGCCGTCGCAATGCTGTCGGAGAGACGTCGGACGGCGGCTGCCGCCAACATAGCGTGCGGCGCATGGCCGCACACCGCCAAGCGCGGCGCTTCCTCGCAGCACCGTGCGCCAACCGTGGCGCACATCAGGCTGACCACCGTGCAACATCTTACGCGTGGCCACTGGCCATGACCGGCCAGCATGAGCAATCGCACAGCCAGCATGCGACCAGAGCTGGCCATCGCGCGGCCAGCGCCCATGGCGGCGGCCGACAGCATGCTCCAAAATTTGTTTTTGTTTTGATTTCAAAATCGAGATCTATGCAATAATGGCACAATTATGTATTGAAGGATCCGAGCCTGGGCTCTGATACCACTGTTGGCGACAATGGCGGATCCGGATCCCGTTCCCCGAGGGTGCAGCAGAAATCAAAAATTGCCCCGAGAAACGTTCAATACATTCAAATACAATTCTATAAACATTCATAGGGTGTTCATAGAATCGTTACCTTGCTGGAGTCTATGCGCCTGGCTCCGACCAGTTTCACGAACCGACACTTCAAACGGTAGGCGGCGGTAGATCGTCAATCAGGTCCACGACCGGAATCAAGATTCCTCCATCAATCTGCACTAGAAGATCTGACGGATTCTGGAACGGACGGAAACTCCTCATCGCGGTGATCGAAACAAGTCCGATCATGTAGAGGGCGGCACACGGCGGCGGCACGGGGCGGCACAAGGCGGCGGCCGGCGGCGTGAGGTTTGAGAGGAAGGGCGGCCGAACTCTAGGAGATAGGGTTAGGTTATGAGTTAGTGATTAAAGCCCTAATCAAACATTAGAATATAATAAGTATACATGGGCTTGAACCGGCCCATTGGACTTGGGTCAGGCCCAAGTCCATATGAACATTACATTAGAATATAATAAGTATACATGGGCTTGAACCGGCCCATTGGACTTGGGTCAGGCCCAAGTCCATATGAACATTCGGTTCATTTAAATCACTGCGGTTTCATCATAACTCCGATAGACGATCAGATCGGACCGATCGACTCAGTTTCCAAAACCGAATATTATGATGTGAAAAACAATTTTTCAGATACCTAGTCCAAAATGACAGTTTTGCCCCTCAACTTTGGGAAATCGCAATTTGACCCATGTTGACTTTTAAAAAGTCGCACTCCCTAAAATCCTCCTCCTATGCTCAACACATTAAGCTCGGTTTCCATGCGGTAATCATGAATCCAGTACTTGTGTGACCCTCAATGGTTCAGGAATACAGCTAGCCATGGGCCCACAACCATTGCGGCTCCGAAATCACAACTTCGGACTTGCCCATCGGATCATGGTAAAGCGCCTAGCAACATCGCCCCATGATCCCCTAGGTATCACTGATAGTGCCTGCAAGAACCAGTTGGTCGTGGTTAGCATACAGTACGGTCCTTTCAACACATATATCCCGATCAGATCAACGACCATTGGTAAATCGAGAGTCGCTAGAGATCCGATGACTATGCATACATCTTGGAGATCAAATAGTGACATCGCGAGTGTTACTAGACAAACCCATTTACCTAAAACACATCCAGTACTCTGGCCAGAGATTTATACACTATTATCCCCTCAGATAGCATAGGATATCCACGCATGAAAGCGAGCGGTGAATCCTCGACAACGAAGCATCGACTCCTAGATGCATCGGGACCTCACCCAATCCCGCCGCCTAATGACCCCAAATGAGTCGGCAAACGGGTCAAAGTGAGGCGCCTATCATGTAGAGCCTCAATGGCGTTTCGAGTAGTGAGGAACAATCAGTACAACCAAGACCTTGGACTTATCCACTCGACAAATGGTAACTACTTGGAAAGTCCGAACGAGGGTAGTTCGATAGATCACCAGGTTACTATCCATCTACATGCTCAGAACATCGCAATGTTCCCTACCAATGAAACATGGTACTTCGCATCGCAGATGCTAGTCTCAAGCTCGGGCGGCCTTATCCTCATTTTGACGGCCCAATCGACTAGGAACGAATTCAGAATACACAGTGACTATTAGATGTGTTTCATGATAGCCATCATATCCACTATCAGATCTAACATACACTATGGTGCATTATAGGTCTTTATCCAACACAATTGTTAACATCATATAACATAATGAAAATAAATAATGGCATAAATAAATGCGTATTTCATAAATAAAGATTGTCATATACAAGAGACTATAAAACCTACACGCCACAAGTTGGCTAGTTGGGCATCTACTCTAACAATTTTAGTGTGACCAGCTGTTGAGTTCTTTCAGTAGAGATCTGGAACCAGCCGTTGGTGTGTTGCAACATCGTTTGAATTAATGATTACGGAGTCGTTTTGATGTTAAAGAAACGCAACGTCTGGGTATTATTACGACTGAGTATTTCAGCAGCTGGTTATCCAGAACAACGACTGATGAAGTCTGAACAACAGTTGGGAAATCTGGTTAACGATATATATTGTTGCAAAGATCTGTTTTGAAGCGGTGTGAGTATATCTTATTTTGGTATTTAAAATACTCAAAATGACACGTGGAATTCATACCGATTACGTTGGAAATTGCACAGAAAACAGAGATATTTGTTATAAATAAGATTGAATTCGAAATCCTTGTAACGTTTGCTACACACTTCAGGATTTGATTCTGTGAAGTTACTGGGAACGATAAAGTGGAAGAGATATCTGAAGAATTCGAACAGAGAGTAATGAAGGTATAATTTAACAGTGAGAGTCAGGGATTAGATTACTCAAGAATGAGATTTCTTGAGTTGTCCCGACAAAATCACATACTCTTTGATTACTGTTCTTGATTTAGAACTTGAGTTATGTGTGTCAATCCATCACAGGTAGTGGATCTTTTATGTTTGCATGATATTGCATAACATGAAGAGAATATGAATTGATTCTAATGCCCAGGACTGAGATGACCTGATTTTCGAAGTTGGAGTTAACTTCGATAGATGGATATCCATGTCAAGATCGGATACGAATCTTGATGGCATTGATGTGAAATGGAATCAGTTCTGAGACGAAGAATGGAGATAGATTCATTGCATTGCATTTTAGAATTGATACATGTTGATATACATTTATTTATTCTATTGCATATACCTGTTGATTATCTTGAGATTGTTTCTCATCGGAGTTATCCGGCTGTTGTCTTGTTTTGTATGTGTGCATGACAACAGGTAGAAGAGAGCTGAATTGATTGGGCAAGGGTAGTGAGAGCTGGCTACCTAGAAGAACTTCTAGAGATCTGCTGCTAGCATAGTCTTGAAATAGTTAGCGTTAGTGTTTGATGAAATCTGGTTTTGTGACTACTGGTCAGATCATGTATTGATAAATATGACATGCAATAACCGTGATGGCATTGATGTGAAATGGAATCAGTTCTGAGACGAAGAATGGAGATAGATTCATTGCATTGCATTTTAGAATTGATACATGTTGATATACATTTATTTATTCTATTGCATATACCTGTTGATTATCTTGAGATTGTTTCTCATCGGAGTTATCCGGCTGTTGTCTTGTTTTGTATGTGTGCATGACAACAGGTAGAAGAGAGCTGAATTGATTGGGCAAGGGTAGTGAGAGCTGGCTACCTAGAAGAAGGGCAACAAATAAGAAGAACTTCTAGAGATCTGCTGCTAGCATAGTCTTGAAATAGTTAGCGTTAGTGTTTGATGAAATCTGGTTTTGTGACTACTGGTCAGATCATGTATTGATAAATATGACATGCAATAACCGTTGTACTGTTTATAAATAAACAGTTTTTGGAACACAAACATAGTTCTGTTCTGTTACCAATGACCAGCTTTTGGGACCAAATTTTAAAAATTTTTTTTACCAGATTTCACTACTTAAACTCGTTGGTTTAATAAAACGCTAATTAAACGCCCATAAGATGAGCTTAGAAGATTAATTAAGAGCAGAGAGCCTCACAGAGTTAGTGCAGCAGACAGCAGAATTTGTGACGAGGATTCGGGATAGGATGAGGACAGCCCAGAGTCGTCAGAAAAGTTATGCCGATCAGAGACGATGAGATCTGGAGCTGGATGTGGGAGATCGTGTGTTTGTGAGGATATCGCCCATCAATGGCGTGATGCGTTTTAGCCGGAGAGGCAAGCTTAGCCCTAGGTTTATTGGGCCATTTGAGATTTTGGAGAGGGTTGGTACTCTAGCTTATCGAGTGGCGTTACCACCCAGTCTGTCAGCAGCGCATAATGTCTTCCATATCTCGATGCTGTGGAAGTACATTCCGAACCCATCTCATGTATTGGATTTTGAGCCGCTCCAGTTGGCACCAGATTTATGTTTGAGGAGCGACCTGTGCAGATTCTAGCTAGGGAGGAGCGTAGGCTGAGAGCTTGGAGTATTCCGATGGTCAAGGACCGGTGGCAGAATCACTCGGAGGATAAGCTACCTGGGAGACTGAGGCCGATATGCGACCCGCTATCCGGAGTTATTCGATACGTACTCAATTTCGGGGACGAAATTTCTATAAGGGGGGAGAGTTGTAACGCATAGAATTTCCTGGCTACGTAGAAATGAGTGCATGACTAGGGGGAAAATATTTTTAGATGATTACATGCCTTATTATGTGATTTATTTATGATTTTTATGTTGCATGGTATGCATGTGCTATTTTTCAGCCTGCTTGAGCTACAGACGCGTGGACGAGATTAGGGTCGACCGGAATAAAGATAATTGAGATTTTTAAGTTATGATATTTTTAAGAATGAATTTATTTTATTTTAAGCAAATATTTTTGGAAATTGGGATTTTTATAATTATTTTGGAGGGGAAGCCGTTTTTCACCTATACGGGCTGGTATATTGAGTTTTAAGTCATTTTAAATTATGAGGAGGCCTAGATTGTAATATTTAAAGCCCAAGTATGAGTTTTAAATACCTTTTTAATTTAATTATTGGGGCAAGCTTGTACTTCTTTAATTTAAATCCACAGGGGTCATTATAGGCACTTTCATTATTCCTTAAACACAAGTTTACACAAACCTAGCCTCCTCTCCACACAACCAGCCGTCCTCTCCACTCCATTAGCACACAAACTTTCAAAAATATTCAGACTTTGAAGGAGCTTGGTGATTCAAATCCGGCGGCGCCCCTATCTCCTGTCTAGAACGTCCGTACCTCGCAGATCTACGTCTTCTTCAACCCAGGCATGTGATATCAATTCTTTTACTAGCCATTTAAATCATAGTATTAGGTTTTTATGAAAATATTCTTGGTTTTTGATGTGATTATTTCGAATCTATACATCTTTGTTCATGATCCATGCATACCTCATGTAGCACCATGACTTTTTTTCGATTTTCTTTGCATGACTTCGGTCGAGAGGCTGCATTAGGGGTCATGGCTCGATCTCAAGAGGTTCATGGGAGTCCTAGGGAGGGCTAGGAGTGACCCAAAAATGTCAGGCCCCCTACTAATCACACAAGATTAGAGCACAATTAAGCACATAATCACGGAAGCGTAAAATCGGGCTTAAAAATTTTCGAAACATAATTAGGCCTGAACTTAAAACCCGACTGGACCTGGGGGGGGTCCAGCCGGTGGGGCTCTGACCAGTGGTGGCCGGAGTAGGGATAATGAATGCGATGTCGGCGGCTGGTCGCGGCTGCACGCTTGCGTGTGTGTGTGATTTTCGGTTTAGGGTTTAAATTGCTATGGTTCGGTCTTACTGACCGGATTTGGCTGGTTCGGTTGGAACAAATCGGTTTTTCGAGTCTCGAATCAAATGTTTTAAAATGGGGTCAAGTTATTTTAATTATGGATCTGTTATTTTATTTAATGTGTCAAATGTCCAATTTTAAAGAAATTAGCCAGAAGGTCAAAATTAAATCAAACCTTTTAAATAATTTAAGTTATGTTTAATTTTAAGTTTTTAGTCAAAATTAGGGACTTTGGTAATTTATTGGAGTTAAAATAGATTTTTGGGATTTAATTTGGTCAAAATCGGTCTTTTGGTCAAAATCGGCTTTCGAGGTCAAAATTGATTTAAATTAATTTTAAAATTCAAAATCAATTTTTAAGTCCCAAATTGATTTCTAGAAGGCAAAATTGATTTTAATTAGTCCCATTAGCCTTGATTTTAAGAAATAAAAAAATTAAAGAAATTTGGCAAAAATATTTAAAGAAGGTGAAAATTCGTTTCATCGGCCAAGTTTAGAGCGATGTTTAGTCTAGTGGTGAGCCAGACCACGAAATCAATCCTTAAACGAAGTAGAAAAATGTAGAAGCACGTAAGTGTATATTTAATTATATATGTAGTATTTTATGTACGTAAACGTTTTCAAGGAAATGATTAAATATACATTAACGGGCTATGTTTTAAATCTCACGATTTTAAGAAATTCACGCATCATGAGATTTTATGAAACTATCAGGCATCTCTCTTTTCAAGTTAAAACCGGAGGGATTGAAGTGATGTGGCAAAGTTTTACGATGGGAGTTAGCCGGGTAGCCGAGCCCGGGGATCCCCTGTTTTTAGGTATGATTATATGGCCTATGGATCCATGTGATCACGACATGGTGAAGTGGCAATTTATAGGAGGTGTGACATATAGGGACCTCGTGTGATATCGGGGTGAACCATACCGCTACGTACGTTGGTTATTACGACTGATCAGTCATACGCCCGTTCACATTCACTGATACGACTCATACGTTTTTCAGGTTACGTTATATCATGCCTTATATGTTATATGATATGTTATGATATGAAATTTATGATATGAAATGTTATAAGATCATGCACGCATTCACGCTTTAACGTTATTTTAATTACATGTATGTGCTTGCATGCGATTTTATTAGTATGTACTTTGTTATGTAGTACGATAGAGCATGCTGAGCCTCTAAGCTCACTAGGTTTAAATGGTGCAGGTGATAACCCTGCCGATGAGTATATCCCGACTGGCGGTGAGGACTTCTGAGCGCCTGTTGCAGCAGTACCCCGTGACCACCTTTATGTTTCAGTTCTGTCATGATACAATTTTAGACATTGGTTTTTAAACATGTTACTTTCAGTATTTTTACTCAGTGAATTTATTCCGCTTGAATGTTTCCACGTTTTATATATTCCTTTATTTATGTTTAAAGTATTTTTGAGAAAATGATTTAGATATGTTTTAGAAAGGAACAAGCCATACCTTAAGTTTATGTTTGCTTCCGCATATGTTAAAAAATATTCTAGAGTCTGGTTCGTTTCACTCAACATAGCTCAAAGTCCGATCTAGCTCCACCTCGTCAGTTCTCAACACATGCGACGGATCTGGCTCATACTTCCTCAACATAGACACATGAAAAACATCATATAAGGAGGACAGATCTGGCGGCAACAACAGCCGATAAGCCAAAGGTCCGATCTTCTCAACAATCTCATATGGTCCAACATAACGAGGAGCTAACTTTCCCTTGAGACCAAATCTCATAACACTGCGAAAAGGAGAAACTTTCAGGAAAACTAGACCTGAAATTCTAAAGGTCTACGCCTCTTGTTCGCATAGCTGGCTTGGCGATCTTGTGCAGCTTTCATTCGCTGACGTATCAGATCCACTTGATCTCTCATCTGCTGCACAAATTCTGGAGAAGACAGCTGCTTCTACCCCACTTCTTCCAACACACAGGTGATCTACACTTCCTGCCATACGAAGCTTCAAATGGTGCCATACCAATCGTGACCTGGTAGCTGTTTGTTGAGTTAAGCATCCAAGGATGAGAACAGTACTGGGATGGGTGACCTCCTAGGAATTTCTCTTACGTCAAGCTGCTGACGTTGCGCCGCTTGATCTGGTTGGCCATGTGGGCTGTAAAAGTGTGATGCCAGATCTTAACGGGTAATACTTCTCTGCTGGGAATAGGGCTGGCGATAGGGGAAGGGTAAGACTGATCTCTAAGGGAATTGAGACAGCACCAGCAGTTAGACACGCACCTTCCCTGACTCATGGGCCTAACAGCCCAACCATAACGCACATAATAGGTGCACTCTGCGCTGCCAGTTATAAAGGAAATAAAGTTGCACCTTGGCTAACAGCTATAGCTTTTGGCCTAGTGGTAAGCGCTTGATCCTAACACACTTTGTCTTACAGGCTTTATACGCTTTAATTTCGATCGTTGAATCACCTGGAACACATAGTTGTTAAGATCATCAGAGCAAGGTCAGGGGTTCGAGTCTTCCAAGAAGCATTTTCTATACTTATTGGGGGGGGGAGGATTGTTGAGTTAAGCGTGCAAGGGTGAGAGCAGTACTGGGATGGGTGACCTCCTGGGAAGTTCTCGTACGTCAAGCTTCTGACGTTGCACAGCTTGATCTGGTTGGCCGTGTGGGCTGTAAAAGTGTGATGCCAGATCTTAACGGGTAATATTATCTCTGCTGGGGATAGGGCCGGCGGTAGGGGAAGGGTAAGACTGATCTCTAAGGGAATTGAGACAGCACCAGCAGTTAGACACGCACCTCCTCTGACTCATGGGCCTAACAACCCAACCCTAACGCACATAATAGATGCACTCTGTGCTGCCAAATTATAAGGAAATAAAGTTTCACCTTGGCTAACAGTTATAACTTTTGGCCTAGTGGTAAGCGCTTGATACTAACACTGTTATTATAAGAAAACTCAACCAAAGACAACAAATCTTGCCAGCTACCGCTAAAATCCATCACAACAACTCTCAACATATCCTCTAAAATCTGGATAGTTCTCTCAGATTGGCCATCTGTCTGGGGATGATACGCTGTTCTCATAGCCAATCTGGTGCCTAAAGCTGTTTGCAAAACTCTTCCAAAACCTGGAAGTAAACCTCGGATCACGATCTGAAACGATAGAAACAGGCACACCATGCAATCACACCATGAAATCTATGTACAGCTTCGCCATATTCTTCAAAGAATAAGTCATACTGGAGGGAATGAAGTGAGTAGACTTCGACAATCTATATATAACAACCCACACAGCATCACACCCTCGACTGGAACGAGGCAAATGTGTAACAAAATCCATAGCTATGTGCTCCCAATTCCATTGGGGAATCTCCAAACTTGGCAATAAACCACCAGGTCTCATCCTCTCAGCCTTAACTTGCTGACAGTTCAGATAACGGGCTACAAAATCAGCAACATCACTCTTCAAACCTGCCCACCAGTAATGCTGCTTCAAGGCATGATACATCTTCCTTGTACCAGGATGAACACTGTGTCTACTACAGTGCACTTCTCTCAAGATCTCCTCCTTCAAATCAACCTGATTTGGCACAACTAACCTGCCACAAAACCTCAAACAACCATCCAACAAGACAGTGTAATCCTCCAACTGTCAAGCACTAACCTTCAGCTTCAATTCATGAATAGATGGATTTGTCCTCTGAGCTGCTCTAATGCTCGCAACAACCTGTGGCTCAACTTGAAAAGAAGACACCACAACATAACTCTCACCTGGGTAAAATCGCCAACCAGTAGTGCTTAGATGCTCATGGACCTTCGAAATCTGCAACGAAGCCAGCATCACCACTTGAGCCTTTCTGCTCAATTCATCAGCAACTACATTTACTTTCCCAGGTTGATATTGGATCTCACAATCAAAATTGTTAAGCAGCTCCATCCACCTACACTGTCTCATGTTCAAATCTGACTGAGAAAACAAATACTGAAGGCTCTTGTGGTCTGAATACACCACAAACTTCTCATCATACAGATAGTGGCGCCAAATATTCAAGGCAAAAACCACTACTGCCAACTCCAAATCATGAACTAGGTAACAAGTCTCCTGCGGTTGCAATTGACGAGAAGCATACGAAATGACTCGACCATGCTGCATCAACACACAACCCAACCCATTCAAAGAAGCATCTGAACAAACAACAAAACCACCTGATCCTGAAGGCAAAGCTAACACAGGCGCAAAAGTTAGCTTCTCTTTGAGCAACAAAAAGCTGTTCTCACACTGCTCAGTCCAAACAAACCTCATATCTTTCTGAGTCAACTGCGTCATAGGCTTAGCTATGCTAGAGAATCCCTTTATAAAACGTCGATAATAGCCAGCCAAACCCAAGAAACTACGAATCTCAGATACATTCTTGGGACGCTCCCAGTTAACAACAGCCTCAACTTTACTGGGATCCACAGAAATACCTGCAGCTGAAACACATGACCCAGAAATACAACTCGGTCTAACCAAAACTCGCACTTAGAAAACTTAGCATACAGTTGCGAGTCTCGAAGTGTCTGGAGAAAAAATCTCAAATGCTCTTTGTGCTGCATCGGAGTCTTAGAGTACACCAAGACATCATCGATAAACACAATCACAAACTGATCGATGAATTCTCTAAAGACTCGATTCATCAGGTCCATGAAAACTACGGGGGCATTCGTCAAACCAAAAGGCATAACCAAAAACTCATAATGCCCGGGTGAAAACCCATAAAAAAAATGGTCAAATCAGATCTGAGGCGGTCAACTCAGATCTGGACAGCCAACAGTCAACTCAGATCTGGGACGGTCAACTCAGATTCGGGACCGTCAACTCAGATCTGGGATAGTCAACAGCCAACTCAGATCTGGACAGTCAACAGTCAAATCAGATCTGGACAGCCAACAGTCAACTCAGATCTGGACAGCCAACAGTCGACTCAGATCTGTGCAGTCAACAGTCGACTCAGATCTGGACAGTGAACAGTCGACTCAGTTTTGGACAGTGAACAGTCAACCCAGCTCTGGACTGGTCAACTCAGATATGGACTGGTCAACTCAGCTCTGGACCGATCAACTCAGATTTCAGGACGTAAATTCATATTTGGTGATGCAAATTCAGATTTGGCGATGTAAACTCAGATTGGCGACGTAAATTTAGATTTGGCGATGCAAATTCAGATTTGGTAAAGAAAACTCAGCTCACGAATTTCAGCAAGCTACTACACGCGTACAGATCAGATTTCGCAATAGTAACTGCCAATTCAAGGGGTTAATGGCCAATTAAGACACCCAAATCAATGCCTAAACCTTTACTATTGTAACAACCATTTTAATGACCATGAAATCAGGAATTTAAGGCTTTAATGGCTGATCTTTTGACTCCAATTTCTGCACCTATAAATACCCAGCTGATGGCAGCATATTTTCCTCACTCAATTCGAAAAATCCTCAGTGATACCAGGTAGCTCTCTCCCTGCACAAGCTGTACCACAATTTTGTGCGATGATTTCCAGACCTCGTGTACTAGATCTGAATACTGTTTCTGCTACACTAAATCACGCAAACTCCGGCAGACGGTAAGTGGGTTTTTTCTATGTATATATATTTGTTTGAGATATTATATGGTATTCATGCTATATCCTGTTTTGAATTATTATTCGAGCTTTCGTTTCATGTCAAGTTCATGCTATGATCTATGCTCTGTTTTAGCACTGATGCTTCTGTCATAATATGGATCTACGGAATATTCCGCACTCTGAGTTACTAGGTGTAACTATGGCCTCAACCCCTTAGAGGAGTAAAAATTAGGGACTGATCAGTAAACCATAGAAACGAAGTAATTATCAGTGCTACCTTGTCTATGCTCTGTTTTAGCACTGATGTTTCTGTCGTAATATGGGTCTACGGAATATTCCGCACTCTGAGTTACAAGGTGTAACTATGGCCTCGACCCCCTAGAGGAGTAAAAATTAGGGACTGATCAGTTGTTAGAGTAGGTGCCCAACTAGCCAACTTGTGGCGTGTGGGTTCTTGTTGACTCTTTGTAAAATGATCTTTATTTATGAAAATTCGTATTCTTATATGGCATTCTTTATCTTCATTATTTTATAATGTTAACAATTGTGTTGGATAAAGACCTAGAATGCACCATAGTGTATGTTAGATGTGATAGTGGATATGATGGCTATCATGAAACACATCTAATAGTCTCTGTGTATTCTAAACTTGTTCCTAGTCGATTGGGCCGTCAAAATGAGGATAAGGCCGCCCGAGCTTGAGACTAGCATCTGCGATGTGAAGTACCAAGTTTCATTGGTAGGGAACATTGTGATGTTCTGAGCATGCAGATGGATAGTGACCTGGTGATCTATCGAACTACCCTCGTTCGGACTTTCCAAGTGGTTACCATTTGTCGAGTGGATTAAGTCCGAGGTCTTGGTTGTACAGATTAGCCCTCACTACTCGAAACTTCATTGAGACTCTACATGATAGGTGCCTCACTTTGACCCGTTTACAGACTCTGTTGGGGTCATCAGGTGGCGGGATTGGGTGAGGTCCCAATGCATGTAGGAGTCGATGCTTCGTTGTCGAGGATTCACCGCTCGCCTTTGTGCATGGATATCCTATGCTATCTGAGGAGATAATAGTGTGATAAATCTCTGGCCAGAGTACTAGATGTGTTTTAGGTAAATGGGTTTACCTAGTAACACACGCGATGTCACTATTTGATCTCCGAGATGTATGCATGGTTATTGGATCTCTAGCGACTCTCGATTTACCAATGGTCGTTGATCTGATCGGGATATATGTGTTTAAAGGACCGTAATATACGCTAACCATGACCAACTGGTTCTTTCAGGCACTATCAGTGATACCTAGGGGATCATGGGGCGATGTTTATTGGATCTCTAGCGACTCTCGATTTACCAATGGTCTTGATCTGATCGGGATATATGTGTTTAAAGGACCGTAATATACGCTAACCATGACCAACTGGTTCTTTCAGGCACTATCAGTGATACCGTAGGGGATCATGGGGCGATGTTGCTAGACGCTTTACCATGATCCGATGGGCTAGTCCGAAAATGTGACTCGTACATTTTCGGAGTCACACATGTTGTGGGCCCACGGCTAGCTGTATCCCTGAACCATTGAGGGTCACACAAGTACTGGTTTCTCGATTCCCGCACGGAAATTAAGCTCAATTTGTTGAGCATAGGAGGAGGAAGGATGGAAGTGCGACTTCCTAAAATTAAACAGGGGTCAAAATGCAATTTCCCTAAAGTTTGGGCTAGTTTGACTGTCCTTGAAACTTGAAGGGGCCAAACTGCTATTTTGGACTAGGTGGTCCAAAAAATTGTTTTCGCATCATAATACTCAGTTTTGTAAACTGTTTAGATCGGTCCGATCTGATCGTCGATCGGGATTATGATGGAGCCACGGTGATGGACTTGAAACGAATGTTCACCCTGGGCCTGGGCCCGACCCAAGCCCATTGGACCGGTTCAAGCCCATGTATCCTCTATATATATTGGCCCAAGGGTTGCATTACAAACAATATACAACACCAAAACCCTAGAGCTAGCCGTCTCCTTCTCCTCTCCCACTCTCGGCCGCCGCCTCCCTTTTGCGCCGCCGCCCGCCGTCGTGTGCCGCTGTCGGACTTTTTCCAACTATCTCGATGAGGAGATTCCGTTCGTGAAACATTCGTCACGTTTTCTAGTGCAGACTGACGAACGGATCGTGATTTTAGTCGTGGACCGGATTAGGAGAACGACGACCGCCCACCGTTGAAGTGCCAATTTCCTCGTGAAATTGGTCGGAGACAGGCGCCTAGACGCCATCAAGTTACCAAATCAAACATCCTATGTATGTTTATTTTCTGTATTTGTTATGTATTGACCATTCCCGGTGCAAAATTTTGAAATCTTCCGCTGCGCCCCGGGAGCGGGATCCGGATCCGCCGCTTCGCCAACAGTGTTATCAGAGCCTTGGCTAGGATCTGTCAATACATATATTGTACCTATATTGCATCAGATCTCTAAATTTAAAAAAAAAATATTTTTCATCCACCGCGCCGCCGCCGCACCACCGTCGCGCATGTTGCCGCAAGCCACCGTGCGTGATTCGTGGCAGCATGCGCGCGATTGTGCGTGAAGCGTGCGG
>KV012583.1:1620-18234 GCA_001598015.1 Dorcoceras hygrometricum | reverse complement strand
TCCCTAAAGTTTGGGCTTGTTTGACTGTCCTTGAAACTTGCAGGGGCCAAACTGCTATTTTGGACTAGGTGGTCCGAAAAATTGTTTTCACATCGTAATATTCAGTTTTGTAAACTGTGTAGATCGGTCCGATCTGATCGTCGATCGGGATTATGATGGAGCCACGGTTAAACAGGGGTCAAAATGCAATTTCCCTAAAGTTTGGGCTTGTTTGACTGTCCTTGAAACTTGCAGGGGCCAAACTGCTATTTTGGACTAGGTGGTCCGAAAAATTGTTTTCGCATCATAATACTCAGTTTTGTAAACTGTGTAGATCGGTCCGATCTGATCGTCGATCGGGATTATGATGGAGCCACGGTGATGGACTTGAAACGAATGTTCACCCTGGGCCTGGGCCCGACCCAAGCCCATTCGGTTCAAGCCCATGTATCTTCCATATATATTGGCCCTAGGGTTGCATTAAAAATAATATACAACACCAAAACCCTAGAGCTAGCCGCCTCCCTCTCCTCTCCCACTCTCGGCCGCCGCCTCCCTTTTGCACCGCCGCCCGCCGTCGTGCGCCGCCGCCTTCCGCCGTGCGCCGCCGCCTGTTGCCTCCGTCGGACTTGTTCCGACTGTCTCGACGAGGAGATTCCGTTCGTGAAACATTCGTCACGTTTTCTAGTGCAGACTAACAAAGGGATCGTGATTTCAGTCGTGGACCGGGTTAGGAGAACGACGACCGCCTACCGTTGAAGTGCCGATTTCCTCGTGAAATTGGTCGGAGCCAGGCACCTAGACGCCTGCAACTTACCAAATCAAACATCCTATGTATGTTTATTTGTTGTATTTGTTTTGTATTGACCGTTCCCGGTGCAATATTTTTAAATCTTCCGCTGCGCCCCGGGAGCGGGATCCGGATCCGCCGCTTCGCCAACATCAGTAAACCATAGAAACGAAGTAACTATCATTGCTACCTGTTATGCTATGCTCTGTTCTGTATATGCTCTGTTCTGAAATATGTTATTCAGTATATGTATATTTTGTTATGCTCGAATGGTATCCCTCACTTGCTGAGTGTTTCCCCAAACACTCACCCCTTACTCCTCCCACCCAGATAAGAACGAAGAACATGTCGAAGAAGAGGAACAAGAGCTGTTCTGGGCTGGTGAAGATTCAGTTAGATTTTGTTGATGTAAATTTCGCTTCCGCATTTCTGTTATTTCAGACTCTGATTTTCAGTGGTAAAAACGATTATATTTGGTTATGTAACAGACTGGTTTTTGAGCTATAATATGAGACTTACTGTTTACAATTTTATAATTGTTTAATATTGCCAATGTCATGAGTCTCGTTCACGGGGCGTGACAGTCCGTACCTCATATGAACTGCAGTTTTTGCAACATCTTGCTCTCGAATGCGCAACTGATGGTACCCCGAACGTAGATCGATCTTAGAAAACACAGCCGAACTCTGAAGCTTATCAAACAAGTCATCGATCCTCGGCAAATGATACTTATTCTTCACTGTCGCCTTATTCAACTGCCTAAAGTCGATGCACATCCTCATCGACCCGTACCTCTTCTTCTCAAACACGATAGGCGCTCCCCACGGTGACATGCTCGGTCTAATGAAACCCTTCTCCAACAAGTTGCTAAGTTGTACCTTAAGCTCCCTCAACTCAGCAAGTGCTAGGCGATAAGGGGCTCTTGAGATAGGAGCTGTACCAGGTACCAACTCAATGCTGAAGTCTATCTCCCTCTTTGAAGGAAACCAAGTATCTCCTTCGGAACACATCAGGGAAATTGCGAACAACGGGAACGTCACTATTCTTCACACACGACGAAGAAGATGCATCCAAAGCATAGATCATAAATCCAGCATTCTACAACGACAAAAGGCTAAACATCTCCATCACAGAGACTAAAGGAATCTTTGATCGGGAATCGAGGCCATAGAAGTCCCACTTCTCGCCTGACTGGGGCCTAAAACGACAATTCCATGGAAACAATCCACGATGGCCCTATAACCAGACAACACGTCCATTCCCACTATGCAATCGAAATCCCACATCACTAGCCTGATCAGATTCGCTAACAACACGTTCTCACCAAACCTAAGAATTCCATTCAACAAAATCTCTTGGAGTACAGGCTCACGTCGACAGGGGTTGCAACCGACACAACATCACTCAAAGAAATGGTATGAAAACCATGCTCAACCACAAATGCATCAACAATAAACAAATGCGATGCTCCTGTATCAAACAATACATGCGTAGGAAAATCAAAGACAAAGCAAGTACGTGCGATCACTCCTGTGCGCGTGCCCTCGGCTTGCTGCCTTGCCATTGCATTCACTTGGGCAAATTGAGGTCCTGAAAACTGGGGCTGGGAAGACTGTCCAAACCGCGAAGGACCAGGATGCTGGAACAGCCTATACTGAGGCTCTCCCAACCTTTGCTATGGATCAGGAAAAGGACGACCTCTAGACGATCCACCCTCACGACCCTGCGGTGGGGCAGCTGTGACGCCCCAATCCTCATAGGGTCACGAAATCGAATAAATAAAGAAAAGAAGGGCTGAACGGAATTTGTTATAAGCTGTATCTCTTATAACTAAAATAAAATTCGAAGTACAAACGTAAATGTGGCGCCAAGTACTGTAACAGCTAAAATAAAACAGTTCAATAACAGATGTCATGAAATGCAAAGTGCTATATTACAACTTTGAAATTCAATACGAATTTACTATTGTTGTAATGGATCTAATACAGATTTAACGAAAGATAAAAAAAAACAACATCTGCTGCGGAAAACATCGGCCTTAGATAAACACAATCACCACAGCTGGTTCAGCTGCTGCCTCCCGTCTACCCCAGCTCTGTCCCACCTGCACCATTTTAAAGCTAATGAGCCAGGGACTCAGCAAGTAAAATCTGAGGATAACAAAATCACATAATGCAGGCAGACATTAGCATTAACATAGCTTAACATAACAGTTTAAAGGAAGTCATTCATCATAAGCTTTTCTTAAACTTTCTTTCGTAAACTTGGAAATGGGGAAGATGACCCAGATCCCTTTCATTATTTTCTTGTGATTTATGGCTTAGAAGCTCTCCTTAGGTCCGTTGTGCACCTGATCATGTGACTACTGATATCAGTTACTATATGGCGAATCTTGCCCAATATGAAGCGGAAACCGACACGCTCGACTGCTGCTCACCCTTCCCATATGAGAGGGCAACTGACATCTGGACAGCTGCTCACCCCTCCATTGTGACCGTCTGTTATCTATGCCATAAATCCTTTAAAGTTAAACATTCTTCCTTTAAACTCATAGCTGGTTGAAATCAGATTTTGAAATCAACAACATTCGGGCCCTTGTGCTTCGAAATTCATTTAAAAATCTCTTCTAAAACTTTTGCTGAGTATCAGATTCGACTACTGGAACTCGTCGCAGAAATGAAACAGTTGCAACTAGAAGAAACTGTACCAGGAGACAAGGCAGATGTCTACTGTATAAACAGATAATTCCATTGACGAGTTATCACTAACTTGAAACAGGTGTATTAAATGAAAAGATGTCGTTAGCGTGAGAAACAGACGTGACTAAAAGACTGTACTGGAAATCGAAATAGATCTTTACTGTTCAAGGATACCACTAAAGGGAATTTCAGATGTTGCTAATGGAAGAGTATTGCTATCGTGGAACAGACTCTGACGGTGGCAATATATTTCTAACAGTGAGCAGCTGTGACTATGAATTAGGAGTGTCATCGGGTATCAGTTGCGACTAGGAAATTCTCTTTGAACAGTGAACAGCTGACGCTAAGGAAATATCATATGAACAGTGAACAGCTGACGTTGGTCAACTCAGACGTCAATGCTTTTTAACAAAGGGACTCAGATGTTTGAACAACCAATCGTCTAGACATTATTTAGAACAACGTCTGAATATAAATTACTACAACAGCTGAATACAACCTAAGGCAACAACTGAATACAACCTAATGCAACATCTGACAACAGCTGCATATGAAACAATGCAACAGCTGAATACAAATTAAGGCAACAACTGAATAAAACCTAATGCAACATCTGACAACAGCTGAATACAAACTAAGGCAGCAACTGAATACAACCTAATGCAACATCTGACAACAGCTGAATACGAAACAATGCAACAGCTGAATTCGAAACAATGCAACAGCTGAATACGAAACAATGCAACAGCTGAATACGAAACAATGCAACAGCTGGATACGAACAAATGCAACAGCTGAAATGTAACTGCTGAATTTAAATATGAAATTCAATCGCTGACATAGGAAACGAAATCTGAATAATAATTTGGTGTTGCAACATCAAACGACAGCTACGCTATCCGCCGTTGCTTATCAAACCAGACTTAACTTCTAATTCTACTAGCAACTCCGATTACATAGAATCAAATTCAGACGTTACCAATCACCAGAAGGAAGAACATTCATGAACATACGACTTAAACCCGACTGCTCAGCATTTTAAAAACGACACCTTCATCTTCTTCGAAGCATTCTTTCAAAGTTTTGAAATAGAAACATAATTTTGAACCCGATCATTTTTTCATTTTCTTAAACATACTTGAACATAAACATAACTTATCTTTAACGTAAATAGGCAAGAAACGCATACTGGAAAGAGTAATATAAAAATGGCGTAGCAAGAATCAGCTTTTACTTGCCTTAAGCGAAGGAACGCAAGAGCAGCTGGTCTCAACAGGAGTCCTCCACAAGCACCACCACGAGCACTCTTCTAAAATTTGGAGAGAAAGAAAGAAAATTCTGGACAACAATGAAGTTCCCATTTACGAAAACAATCATATATGAGATATTATTTGTAGTAGGTAATTACACTCAAGTAGGCATGGGTATCCTACCTAACCGTGTCCTTTTTAAAAGGTTTTAACCAAAAACTCCCTACTACTGTTTGAATTTATAAATTTTACCAAGAGATTTTAAAAATAAGAACTAGCTTGTCCAGCTGAAAACATTTTCTATTTAAAATCTTGCTCATGTTTGTGCTCGGACGACAACTGCCTGGAAACCTTCCGCGTCTTTTTTTCCAATCAACATCTGAAATCAGCCTTCAAAACAATTTAAAATGAACTTAAGGCTGAAATACGCAATATCAAATATAGTAAAGGCTCAAATATGTGGTCCTATGGATTTTGGGGCGCTATAGCAGCGGTATGCTGAGATCCTGCCAAAGGACACACTCTCGCAAAGTGCCCATACTGTCCATAGATGTTACATGAACCTTGCACACCTACACACTACGCTGTAGAATGCTTTCCTCCACACTGGAAACAAAACTCGACCTTGGGACTACCGCTGCTAGAACTACCCAAGCCAGAAGAACTAGAACCTGACTTCTTCTTGAGCTAACGACCACGGGGCCTAAACCTCTGGTGTCCAGACTGTTGGGCTGTCTACTGCTGGGGTGGCTGGGATGACTGCACAGACTGGGTAGGTTTCACCCCTGAAATCACGGGACGGTTACCTTGCACCACTTGCGGCCTAACACGATACCTACGGTTCTGCAGTCCCTCCTCAATATCCATATCCTTGTCCACCGCATCCGCATAACTCGTCGGTGAACCCGCCAACACCAAAGAATACAACTCTTCATTGAGCCCCTCCAATAACTTGTTCCTCTTCGCCTTCTCTCGGCCAGAAACATGCGGAACATACTCAAGAAGAGAAGAACATCTCCGAGCATACTCTCCCACGGACATAGTCCCCTGCACCAGGTTATCAAAATCACGCTCCCTAGCGTTAACATAGGACTCAACGACGTACTCCTGTCGAAAGACAGTACAGAAAAGGTTCCACAAAATCCCTACACCAGTCTCCTCTAGAACTCGAGAAGCACTTCTCCACCAACGCTCAGCGCTCCTCCTCAACTGAAACATTACCTAACTCAACCTACGCTCGTCGTCGTACCTCACACGATCGAACAACCCGGTATGTGCTGCAACCAGGACTCTGCATCGGAACTAGGCTCATCACCGTTAAACGTCTGAGGGTTCATCCGCTGAAACCTCGCCATCACAAGTTCCATGTCGTCCACACGGGCTGCCAGCTCATCAACCTCATCCTCAACCTGTCTGGTACGTCTACGAAAGGTCCACTACACTGCACCTCCTCGTTCTGACCCTCGGACTGTTCCGGAATCTGCCCTCTACCTCTAGCCCTACGTCTAGGCGGCATCTAAGAAGGTAATAAGAAGGTAAGGTCACACAACAACAAATATATCACATAGCAATTAGATCACATAGTCATGCACATGCAACAAGCAACACTGTGCCTAGAATCGAGTGTGATAAAAGAAATCGAGCTTATCCAAGCTTAAGCTCTGATACCAAAAATGTCAGGCCTCGTGCTCAACTCAGAGATAAACCACGCAAAGCAATAGCAGAAGCAAAAAAATAGTGAATAAATTTTTGCTTTCTGGCCTGACTTTTTAAAACATAATTTAAAATACAAGGTTATTCAAAATAAGGGTTTTAAAACGTCTGAAAACCAACTACAACACAGCTAGCATACAACATAGAGTGACTCCCAAATAAACCACATAGATACAATACAATATCATATGTATCTACGACTATAACTGGGACACTCTATCCACCTCCTGGGACACTACCAGCTGGATCAACTCCACGACCAGCGGTGAAACCACGGTAACCTGAAATCACACACAGACAAACAAGACAACCATCCCCAGAGGGACATGTGGTCAAACCCCAGTACGGAGAGCAATTGAAAAATAGCAGTAAGATAGCAACAGATAAAATGCGAATGCTATGCATGAAACAAGGCTGCAACCGAAGATAGGGAGCCAAAGGATCTCAAGAAACAGCTCAACAACGACAACAGATCAACTGAGCAATAGTGGCCACGGGGTGTGTGAGTATATGGGAGCTACCCACTCGTCTCAACACACGGTACCAGATGCACAACAATTCACTCAACCCGCTGTTGCCCAACTCATGAGGTGTGGGAGCTACCACATACACAGTACAACATATTAGCAAGCAAACACATATATCCATGCCAAATCCAACGCTGTAAAACAAGCTCACATGCGTCCCTCAAATTTGAGCTATAATTAACACAAGCGAAGTCCCGAGCACACATATCTGAAACCTATTAAACAACAACACAACGCTAACTCAGGGACGTAAAGCTCAAGCTATAAACTGGGAACTACAAGCTCCACCAGCTCTGCCCTACTTCTCTAGATCAACCAAAATCTCTATGCAAAGCTCAAAGTAGGAAACTAACACTTACCCAATGAGCTATCTGAACAGCAGAATCAAATCCGTGCTTATGCTAACAGACTACACAATAGCTTCCTTCGCGATTTCTTCCAGCTAATCCCAAGCCTGCGAAAGAGGTAAGAGAAGAATCACCTTAACAAGAGGTGTCCAACACTACCACTCTTGTGTCCGTCGGAGCTCTATATCGTCGGCAATAGAAGGAAATAAACTACGGTGAACAGTAGCTAGGGTATCACGACAGGGTATGATCATGAGAATATTTCTAAATGTCGGAAAGAGATAATGGCGAGACCGAAGTCAAAGTCCTCAATATATATACTTAAGTCTCCCAGATATGCTAGAAAACAGCCATCGACAACATAAGATCCAAATCTGATCCCAACTCAGATATGAGTAACACTCCAGATCTGGACCATATGCTAAACAGATTTGGAACTTATCCAAACGACGTCGCACCAAAAACTGTTTGCTCACTAGGACACATCATTCCACTAGTCAAGTCTAGATCGCTAAACGTCGTCGCATCGCATCCATGCCAGAACACTCAGATCTGACTCAAAAGACCCGCCAAATCCGAAATCTCTGAACCGCACCAGTCTATCTACTAAACTGTAACACGCTCTAACTCAAATCGAGTTCTACCAAAACGATGTCGTTTCGGTACCCGCTAAGAAAACACTAGCGCTTCCACAACTGCCTGTGATAACCAGAGTTCACCTCCAGATCTGATCAACCCTCAAATCTGATTGCTACACCGCAAAATTCCCAAACTTCCTAGAGTTGTTTCCGATATCAAATCTGACCCAATAGGTTCACCAAGCATACCAGCTCAAACTGGCTCATCACATATCTGTTCAAGCCAAATCTGGTCTATGCCAAACCCGATTTAATTAACTCAATTAATCCAAATAAACTTTCGAGTCTCACAATTTTTGGCTCGACTAATCCTAATCTATGTGATAAATTTCCCAAGATTATGTAGGACTAGTTCGAGATGAGCATGAAGGGGGAGCCAATATTTTTCCTAGGACTACAAGCGAAGCAGCTTGAGGATGGAATCTTCATCAACCAAGCGAAATACACAAAGAATTTCGAGATGGAAAAATGTTCTTCAGCAGCTACTCCAGTGAGTGCTTCAATCAAGCTGGACAAAGATGAAGTTGGAACTGTCGTTGAGGTACCTATGTATCACGGGATGATTAGATCTCTCTTGTACCTTAATGCAAGCATAACGGACATTATGTTCGCTGTCTGTATGTGTGCTAGGTTCCAAGCAGATCCGAAATAGTCTCACTACATAGCAGTTAACCGCATTCTTAAATATCTTAAGGGCACTTATAATGTGGGTCTTTGGTATCCCAAAGACTCAAGTTTCAATTTGATTGGTTATAATGATGCAAATTACGCAGGTTGCAAGATTGATAGGCGTAGCACAAGTGGTACATGGAGTTATTGGGTGACAGATTGATTTTGAGGTTTAGCAAGAAGCAGACATCAATAACTACGTCCACACCTGAGGCAGAGTACATAGCAGCTGCGAGCTGATGTGATCAACTTATGGATTCAACAAAAGCTTAGGGACTATGGCGTTGATTCAGATGAAGCACCCATTTTCTGCGAAAACACAAGTGCGATAGCCATCACTTCAAACCCTGTACTGCATTCTATAACCAAACACATTGACATAAGGCATCATTTCATAAGGGACCATGTGCTGAAAAAGGACGTTCGGGTGGAGAATGTGCCAACAGATCAGCAAGTAGCTGATATATTCACAAAGCCTCTACAAGACTCTAAGTTTTCTTACCTTATAAATATTTTAGGTCTCTTGGATATGTTAAATATCGTTCTGTATGCATTTGTTCAGGGGGGACAACAAAATCCAAACAGATGAGAGAAAAAGTCCACTGAATGTCTCCGAGCTGGTTAGCTCCGTGCTGATCTGGTCCAGCTTAGAGACATACACAGTAGATATTAACTAGGTGTTTGGATTAACATTCCAAGGTGATACCGTAAAAAAAATGAACGGTTGAGATTACTTTGTCTTTTCAAATTCTTTTTAAATCGGACGGTCATCCTTTTGGAATTTCAAATGTCTTTTAAATATTAGGAGGGCACGTGTCCACTAAAACCTTTCCCTCTAGTCGTTTGTACATATTAAACCCTTGATTTCTCCATCTCCAGTACGCGATTTTCAAATCTCTTGCATTCAAGCAGCAGTATATCTCAATCTTTCTCTCAAATCCTCTTACTCTCAAAATTTACTAACTCCTACACTTCGAGATGTCTTCTTTCACTATCAACGCATTGCATGTCAAATTTGAATCCGTGCTGAGCATGTACAATGCATGAATGGTGAAGATGTTCAAGTCACTGGAGGAATCAGGGCTTAGGGGATTTTTAGGTGCTTCTGGCTCAGTGTTTGAGGATTCTCTGTTTGATTTTTTCACAAACGCGATGGTAATTGTTGGGACTATAGTGAGTACGGTGGCGAAGAGGAAGATGGTGGTTATGAATGATGTTTTTGCTGAGATGTTTCACCTTCCACAAGAGGGGCTGGTGAGTCACTAGGCTTCCAGCCAAGGCCGTGGCAGAGATGAAGATGTTGTTTTCGGCCACTGGTATTCCATTTAAGACTTTGAGTAAGAAGAAGGACATGAAGGTGGAATAACGGCTGTTACACGATATTGTGGCTAAGTAGCTTAGTGCGAAGGCGGGTTTTTTTTGTTGTAGTGACAACAGAGAAATTGAGATGATGGTGGCGATCACCGCCGGGTTGAAGGTGAACTGAGCGGACTTGGTGTTCAAAACCCTAGACTGTCATGGTATCTACGCCTGTCAAGCAATCACAAGGGTACCTGATAGAATCAATAGGATCGAAAGTAGAAGCAAATTAAGCCCAGGAGTTCAGAAGGGGGCAGTTGAATGAACTCCTTTGATTTTTCTATTTCAAATCCTTTTAAAAACAATTTTACAAGCCTGTGCTCAACTCAAAGCTGAATGACCAGCTTAGAGGATCTCAGTTGTAATTTTTTTTCTCGATTAACAATATAGTGCTGAAATAAACTGATTAAACAATGAACAGTAATAAAATAACGATGAAATTAATTAAATAGAGAGAGTCAAGAGTTTGTTTATGGAAGTTCGGATCTCAAAATCCTACGTCTCCCCTTCTTCCTTTTTAGGAAGGTTCCACTAGAAGACTTTGATGGTTACAGCGTCTGCAAACACCCACTCACTTAAGCCTCTAAAGTGAACTCCTAGCAAACAAATACAATGTAAACTCCTCTGCTGATTAAAAACAAGAGTATTTTTAGAACTGCTTGAAGCAGCAAGTTCTTTACAGACTCTGATCTGAATATATCAACGAATACAACACAAACAGAGTTTTTAAAACTTCTGGTTTCTTATACAACAAGACTCGTTTCCTAATGTAAACCAGAAGAAAATCTCGAAGGTTAGGAACTGTGAGACCTGAAATGTAATTAAGATTAATTTGTTGGAATTAATCGGTTTTTGGAGAATTCTGGGTTTTCGGAGTTCTATTTGAAGGTTTCGTTTGCATTTTTGGGTCGGAAATCATGTTTAGAGAAATTCTGGAAATTTTGGTATTTTCGAGATTTTAATGAGAAATCTGGTTTGAGAGATCTGCTCGGGTTTGTGAGAAATCTGTTCGGCGAGAGGTGAAATCTGGGCGCTTAGTGTTGCGGCATGTTTTATAGCGAGAAGGCTTGATACGCCGTCGTTTTTGTGAGATCTAGACGTCTTGTGCATGAGATATCTGTGCGCTATTTTGTGTGAAATCTGCTCCGTGTGTTTTGTATGGTGTGAAACGCTGCCGTTTTAATAAGTTAATACGGTGTCGTTTAGGCTTAGCACTGTAGTGAGATCTGATGCGCGCGGGTTAAATCTGTTAGGCGTGGGTGTTATGCACGTCGCCGTTTAGTTTAAATGGTGCGACTCCGTATTGAGCTAACGTGAGAGATCTGGTCGCGTGGGATGAGATCTGTTGATTTATGCAACGTTTAGCGTTAAACGCTTGTTGTCCAGACTTCTCCACGGTAGTGTTAGCATTTCCAGATTTCACCGTGTCGTTGTGCAACGTCGTTTTAGTGATAACGTTCTTTCCAGCTTTTAGCGCATTTTGTTCGGATTCCTCTCGCGATTTATGTTAGCGATCAGACTTCTCCGTGGCCTAGGAGCGACAATGTTTTGTGGTTTGAGCGTTGTTTAGCGCATGCGTTGGATTTTGTGGAATCTGTTGTGCGTTTAGAAGTCTTTAAAGCTGTTTCTGTCTGTGGGCATTTTATTCAGACTTCTCGCGTGTATATATTGGAAGCGTAGGTCTTCAATTATTGAGAAAAACAGAATCCATACTTAGCAATTTCTCTCGACCTCCGTTCTTTGTTTCTCAAACCCTTGGGTACTGTTCACCGTAGATTTTATCCGGTGATTCCCGTTGATTCCGGCCACCTTTTCGTTCGAGGTAGCGTTGGACTCCTCTCGGAAATCTCTTTCATCTCGTACCCATTTTGGAGGCTGTAGTTGGCTGGAACGAAAGCTCGAAGCTGCTGTGATTCGGCCGTGCATTTCTTGGTCGCAGGTAGCCTTTCGAATTTGTGTTGAGATCTGGTTCTTTGCCTTGTTTTGAACTCCCTTTGTAGTGGTATTGTTGAGATTAGTTACTGGATTTTAGTATTTAATTCCAGCCGTGAGCTTTTGGGTTGTTGGCCGTGATCTTTTGTGCAGGGCAGTGAGTTTGTTGTGTTTCCCAGAATCTGTCTTGCGTGTGATTTTAGCAGGTTTCCATCGGATCTTACGGGCCTTGTTGTGGTGAGCGTTTAGCAGAATTAAGGTACGGATCTTGAGCTTATAATTCAGCGTGGAACCTGGCTTGGATAGATTGCGAGATGGCTGTGTTTGGATTGCCGTGCGGTGTTGTTGCTCTGTGTGAGAGCTGTGTATGCTATTTGTGTTTAATTGCTGTGTTGCATATGTTTATATGCTTGTGTTCCAGCATGTTGCATAGATGCATGACATTCCATTTCAGTCGTGGCAGCCATTGCCTTTTCTCGTTGTTGCTTCTTTGTTTTCTTACCAGGATGGAGGGAAGAACATTCATAAACATTCTGAGAATAAACTCAAATCCTCAGTACTTTTACAACATCATAATCTTTCTGGAAAACATTTGGAAGCATAATAACATCACTCAAATCCTCAGTACTTTTACAACATCATAATCTTTCTGGAAAACATTTGGAAGCATAATAACATCATTTTGAACCCCATCTTTCCTTCCTTTTCATGTCTAAATCATTTCAAACATGAACTTAAACATACTGTAACACATACAAGAGAAAAGAGTCAGAAACATCAATATATGCTTCAAATGGTGAGTCAAAAATCAGCTTTTACTTGACTTAAACAAAGCTTTGCAACAGCAACCGATTCCTGCAGAAATCTTCTCTTTAAGTAACGCACGAACTCTTCTGGAAATATTTTGAAGAACACCTCAAGATTATTCTTTGCAAATGATAAAGATATTACTTTGAAAACAGGTTTTTATATGAAAGGGATTAGTGGCAAGCTACTTGTAAAATTAAGCATAACACACTTATAAAATTTAGTAAAATTCCCTTCATATCATTTTAATTTGTAAAACACCAAAATTTTTCCAAAAGAAATCATTTGTCCTCCTTAAAATATTTTTCAATTGATTCAAAACCAGTTCGTGCATCACTCTTTGGAGTCATCTGCTGGAACTAGCCGCAACGCATCTTATGTTCTGAAATCAATAAATCAGCAAATACATAACATTTAAAATTTCCATTTTGGCCCATGAGATTAATAAAATGCATAAATTTGTTCCTATGGATTTTGGGGCGTTACAGTTGCAGAGTTCGGAAGTGCCCAAATGGAATTGGGAGCACATTGCTATGGATTTCGTGACGCATCTGCCTTGTTCCAGTATAGGATGTGATGCTATTTGGGTGGTTATAGACCTCTTGTCGAAGTCTGCACATTTTATTCCCTATGGGATGACCTTCCCGTTGAAGAATATGGCGAAGCTGTACGTTGATTTTGTTGTTAGACTGCATGGTATGCCTGTTTCGATTGTTTCCGACCGAGATCCGAGGTTTACTTCCAGGTTTTGGAAGGTTTGCAAACAGCTTTGGGTACCAGATTGGCTATGAGCACAGCGTATCACCCCCAGACAGATGGCCAATCTGAGATAACTATCCAGACGTTGGAGGATATGTTGCGAGCTGTTGTGTTGGATTTTGGAGGTAGCTGGCAAGACGCGTTGTCTTTGGTTGAGTTTTTGTACAATAACAGCTATCAGGTGACGATTGGCTTGGCGCCGTTTGAGGCTTTATATGGCAGGAACTGCAGATCGCCAGTATGTTTGGGAGAAGTGGGGGAGAAGCAGCTATCTGACCCTGAATTTGTGCAGCAAATGAAGTATCACGTGGATCTTATTAGACAGCGGATGAAAGTTGCCCAAGATCGCCAAGCCAGTTATGCGAATAAGAGGCGTTGACCTCTTGAGTTTCAGGTTGATGATCGTGTATTTCTCAAAGTTTCTCCGTTTCACAGTGTGATGCGCTTTGGACACAAGGGAAAGTTAGCCCCTCGTTACGTCGGACCGTATGAGATTGTTGAGAGGATTGGCCCTTTAGCGTATCGGATGTTGTTGCCGTCAGAGTTATCTTCTCTAAATGACGTCTTTCATGTTTCCATGTTGAGGAAGTATGAGCCAGATCCGTCTCATGTGCTTAGGACTGACGAGGTTGAGCTAGATCAGACATTGAGCTATCAGGAATATCCCTTGCAGATCCTTGGCATAAAAGAGAAACAGCTGAGAAATAAAACCATTCCATTGGTTATGGTGCAGTGGAGCAAACATGGAAGGGAAAAGGCTACTTGGGAGGTGGATCTTATTAGACAGCGGATGAAAGCTGCCCCGCCAAGCCAAGCCAGTTATGCGAATAAGAGGCGTTGACCTCTTGAGTTTCAGGTTGATGATCGTGTATTTCTCAAAGTTTCTCCGTTTCGCAGTGTGATGCGCTTTGGACACAAGGGAAAGTTAGCCCCTCGTTACGTTGGTCCGTATGAGATTGTTGAGAGGATTGGCCCTTTAGCGTATCGGATGTTGTTGCCGTCAGAGTTATCTTCTCTAAATGACGTCTTTCATGTTTCCATGTTGAGGAAGTATGAGCCAGATCCGTCTCATGTGCTTAGGACTGACGAGGTTGAGCTAGATCAGACATTGAGCTATCAGGAATATCCCTTGCAGATCCTTGGCATAAAAGAGAAACAGCTGAGAAATAAAACCATTCCATTGGTTATGGTGCAGTGGAGCAAACATGGAAGGGAAAAGGCTACTTGGGAGATGGAAGAAAAGATGCAGCGCGAGTGACCGCATCTGTTTGAGTAGTTGTTGAGCTAAATTTCCAGTAGTTTGTAGCTTTTGGTTGTAATTCTTCCCTAGTTGTTGTAAATTGTTTCCTCAGTTATCTTGAAGTCTTGGCTTGTGTTAGGCAGAGTTCTGTTGTGTATCTTGCTGTTTAGTTGTATTTCCAGATTGTTATTCTATTTCGGGGACGAAATCCTTTTAAAGTGGGGGAGAAATGTGAGACCTGAAATGTAATTAAGATTAATTTGTTGGAATTAATCGGTTTTTGGAGAATTCTGGGTTTTCGGAGTTCTATTTGAAGGTTTCGTTTGCATTTTCGGGTCGGAAATCATGTTTAGAGAAATTCTGGAAATTTTGGTATTTTCGAGATTTTAATGAGAAATCTGGTTTGAGAGATCTGCTCGGGTTTGTGAGAAATCTGTTCGGCGAGAGGTGAAATCTGGGCGCTTAGAGTTGCGGCGTGTTTTATAGGATAGGGCTTGATACGCCGTCGTTTTTGTGAGATCTGGACGTCTTGTGTAGGAGAGATCTGTGCGCTATTTTGTGTGAAATCTGCTCCGTGTGTTTTGTATGGTGTGAAACGCTGCCGTTTAAATAAGTTAATACGGTGTCGTTTAGGCTTAGCACTGTAGTGAGATCTGATGCGCTCGGGTGAAATCTGTTAGGCGTGGGCGTTATGCGATACGTCGCCGTTTAGTTTAAATGGTGCGACGTCGTATTGATCTAACGTGAGAGATCTGGTCGCGTGGGATGAGATCTGTTGATTTAGGCAACGTTTAGCGTTAAACGCTTGTTGTCCAGACTTCTCCGCGGTAGTGTTAGCATTTCCAGATTTCACCGTGTCATTGTGCGACGTCGTTTTAGTGATAACGTTCTTTCCAGCTTTTAGCGCATTTTGTTCAGATTCCTCTCGCGATTTATGTTAGCGATCAGACTTCTCCGTAGCCTAGGAGCGACGTCGTTTTGGGGTTTGAGCGTTGTTTAGCGCATGCGTTGGATTTTGTGGAATCAGTTGTGCGTTTAGAAGTCTTGAAAGCTGTTCCTGTCGGTGGGCATTTTATTCAGACTTCTCGCGTGTATATATTGGAAGCGTAAGTCTTCAATTATTGAGAAAAACAGAATCCATGCGTAGCAATTTCTCTCGACCTCCGTTCTTTGTTTCTCAAACCCTTGGGTACTGTTCACCGTAGATTTTATCCGGCGATTCCCGTTGATTCCGGCCATCGTTTTTCACGTTCGAGGTAGCGTTGGACTCCTCTCGGAAAGCTCTTTTATCTCGTACCCATTTTGGAGGCTGTAGTTGGCTTGAACGAAAGCTCGAAGCTGCTGTGATTCGGCCGTGCGTTGCTTGGTCGCAGGTAGCCTTTTGAATTTGTGTTGAGATCTGGTTCTTGGCCTTGTTTTGAACTCCCTTCGTAGTGGTATTGTTGAGATTAGTTACTGGATTTTAGTATTTAATTCCAGCCGTGAGCTTTTGGGTTGTTGGCCGTGATCTTTTGTGCAGGGCAGTGAGTTTGTTGTGTTTCCCAGAATCTATCTTGCGTGTGATTTTATCAGGTTTCCATAAGATCTTACGGGCCTTGTTGTGGTCAGCGTTTAGCAGAATTAAGGTACGGATCTTGAGCTTATAATTCAGCGTGGAACCTGGCTTGGATAGATTGCGAGATGGCTGTGTTTGGATTGCAGTGCGGTGTTGTTGCTCTGTGTGAGAGCTGTGTATGCTATTTGTGTTTAATTGATGCGTTGCATATGTTTATATGCTTGTGTTCCAGCATGTTGCATACACGCATGACATTCCATTTCAGTCGTGGCAGCCATTGCATTTTCTCGTTGTTGCTTCTTTGTTTTCTTACCAGGATGCGAGGGCGAGCGGCGATTCCGCACTCTCAT
>KV012582.1:197463-226830 GCA_001598015.1 Dorcoceras hygrometricum | reverse complement strand
TTGGAAGGCTGTGAAGGATATTCTTAAGTACTTGCGAAGGACTAAGAATATGTCATGGTCTATGGGGGTGGTGAACTGAAACTGGAAGGCTACACTGATTCTAGCTTCCAGTGTGACGTGGATGATTCGAAATCAACCTCTGGATTTGTATTCATGCTCAATGGTGGTGCTGTCTCTTGGAAGAGTTCCAAGCAGGACACCATCGCGGATTCAACCACTGAGGCTGAGTACATCGCAGCATCAGCTGCTGCTAAGGAGGCCATTTGGATAAGGAATTCCGTCCAAGAGTTGGGCGTCATTCCTAATGGAGTTGGTCCAGTCCCGGTGTACTGCGACAACAGGGTACCGTTGCGCAAGCAAAGGAGCCTAGGTCTCACCAAAGATCCAAACACATACTCAGGAAATACCACATAATCCGGGATATTGTGGCTAGAGGTGACATAACAGTTGAGAGAGTCGCCTCTGCAGACAACATTGTTGATCCACATACAAAGCCCTTGCCTGGACCGTTGTTTGAAAAAAATCGCGAAACAATGGGACTGCGTCTGATGAGTATTTGGCTTTAGGGCAAGTGGGAGATTGTTAGAGTAGATGCCCACCTAGCCAACTTGTGGCGTGTGGGTTTATAGACTCTTGTATGAAACAATCTTTATATATGATATTCGCATTTATTCATTTGGCATTCTTTACTTTCATTGTGTTGTATAATGATTAACAATTGCGTTGAGTAAAGACCTAGAATGCACTAAAGTGTATCTTAGATGTGATAGTGGGTATGACGGCTATCATGAAACACATCTAATAGTCACTGTGTATTCTGAACGAGTTCCTAGTCGATTGGGCCGTCAAAATGAGGATAAGGCCGCCCGAGCTTGAGACTAGTATCTGCGATGCGAAGTACCATGTTTCATTGGTAGGGAACATTGTGATATTCTGAGCATGCAGATAGATAGTGACCTGGTGATCTATCGAACTACCCTTGTTCGGACTTTCCAAGTGGTTACCATTTGTCGAGTGGATAAGTCCGAGGTCTTGGTTGTACTGATTAGTCCTCGCGACTCGAAACATCATTGAGACTCTACATGATAGGCGTCTCACTTTGACTCGTTTGCCGACTCACTTGGGGTCATCAGGCGGCAGGATTGGGTGAGACCCCGATGCATGTAGGATTCGATGCATCGTTGTCGAGGATTCACTTCTCGCAGACATGCGTGGATATCCTATGCTATCTGAGGGGATAATAGTGTATAAATCTCTGGCCAGAGTACTAGAAGTGTTTTAGGTAAATGTGTTTACCTAGTTACACTCGCGATGTCACTGTTCGATCTCCAAGATGTACGCATAGCTATCGGATCTATAGCGACTCTCGATTTACCAATGGTCATTGATCTGATCGGGATATATGGATTGAAAGGACCGTACTGTACGCTAACCACGACCAACTGGTTCTTGCAGGCACTATCAGTGATACCTAGGGGATTATGGGGAGATGTTGCTAGACGCTCTTACCATGATCCGATGGGCAAGTCCGGAATTGTGATTCCGGAGCCGCAATGGTTGTGGGCCCACGGCTAGCTGTATCCCTGAACCATTGAGGGTCACAATAGTACTGGATTCGAGATTCCCGCATGGATACTGAGCTCAATGTGTTGAGCATGAGAAGAGGATTTTAGGGAGTGCGACTTCCTAAAAGTCAACAGGGGTCAAATCGGGATTTCCCGCTGTTGAGGGGCAAAACGGTCATTTTGCACTGGGGTTCTGAAAAATGGTTTTTCAGATCATAGTATTCAGTTTTGGAAACTGAGTCGATCTGTCCGATCTGATCGGCGATCGGAGTTACGATGAAGTCACAATGATGGGGATTAACCGAATGTTCACCCATTGAACCCGGGCCCGTTGGGCCGGTCCAAGTCCATCACTAAGTTTATTTAATATAGACTTAGGAGACTTAATCAATATACTCAACACAAGATACAAAACCCTAACCCTAAGCAATAGCCGCCGCCCTTCCTCTCCTCCCCTCGCGCCGCCGCCGCCGTCGCCGCTTGTTGCCGCCGCTCGCCAGACTTGCTCCGGCCAACTTTTCGAGGAGAATCCGTTGGCAATAAAATCCTTCAGTCTTCTAGTGCTGGCTGATCGGAGGGAGATCGTTTCCGGTCATGGACCTGATTGACGGATCTACCGCCGCCTACCGTGAAGAGCCGGCGTTCTTGTAATTCCGGTTGGAGCCAGGCACGAGTTGCCAGCAAGGTAGTCATATAAACGCCCTATGAATGTCACAGATTATCTGATAATGTGAATTGTATTGATCGTCTCCCGGCAATTTTGTTCTTCCGCTGCCTCGCCGGGAGGCGTGATCCGGATCCGCCGCGGTTCCCAACATTTTGGAATAGATGTTGGGAACCAACAGGAACAGTCTTTTGATGCGAATACCAGCAGGACAGATGCTGAAGATTATTTGGTTGAGGAGTCAGAAGAGGAGCTGGTGCCAGAGACTGAGAAACCATCGGCTGAAGAGGCAATGTCTTTAGAAGACATCCTCATGACAATCCCAGTAGGAGTTCCTCTCCCGTCTGTAGGTGTGGAGATTACCAGGATAACCTTGGGGAAGGAGATCCACATTCCTGGCGTCACTGAAAGGACTTGGTACTTGGATGGACTTCCACAGATTCCAGTCGATGACAAGGGAAAGGATCCTCTTCTGCAAAAAGACCCAATTAAGGGCAACCCAGTGCAGGAACAAATTTTGTTGATAGTTGCGGACGTTGAATGTCTTGTCCAGTTACGGGAAAAGGTTATTGGTGAAGTTGAGGAATTTTTTCATTCTTTCAGTCGCCTGAAATGGGCCAAGTTACAGCAAGAAGATTTTTCTGCGAAAATAGAGCAAGTCCTCACATGGGCTGAAACAGATTCTACTATCATCGCTATTCAACGGAAAGCGTATGTATTGCTCAAATACATGGAGATGTTTCTGAGGAAATTTATTGAGGCAAGGATTCTGAACTTTGTTCCAGGCGGAGGTGAATCTGCAACTGATCTTAAAATTCCGAATCGATTATCAGACATTCATTTGTTTGTGTTGGAAGAATTAACAGAAAATCGCAAGAACATGGTCTTCGTTGGGACATGACATGTTGTTCAAAAATTTTTGAAGGGAGAATTCGTGATCGTGGCGCCGTTATTGCCCGATCAAACACGAACACTAAATCGTCCTGCTAGATTAGAACGATGTTACTAGTTGATGGCACTTGGGTTATTGAACCCTGTGCAGACTACTGGAAACCAATTCCAAGAGCAGAGTTATCCAATATGGTCATTATCCCTTCCCGGCTATCATACGTGGACACTATCCCTCCGATGCGTGAATTTTCAAGTTTCTAAGGAAGAGATGGGCCGATGTGTGTATCGAGGTTGCACAATTCTTTGCGTCCAGGAAACTCCTGCCCGTGGGATCCATTAATTTTTGCAGAGGATTGTCAGTTGTTGAACCAGTTGATTCTTTTGCTCCTCTCCAGCCGACTGCCTTTGCCTTGCGGGTTTCTCAATTCTGTAGAGTTTTTATTGAATACAGCTTTTTTAGCAGTTTATTGAGTACGGTTGATTTCAGTTCTCTTCGATCAGTTGTTATTGTAGACAGAGGAAAAGATATCAGTGTTTATTCAGGTGTACAGCGCTCCTCAGTGTTGCTTACAGAGTTGCTTGAGCAGGATGTAAAGATAGCGGATTCTCCAGTTTTTGAGTCTCAAAATGTACAGATTTACCAGAATTCAGCTTTAGTTGCTCCATTTGTACAGTTGTTAGATGAGCATCCTTCTTCCGCATCTACTTCAGATACTTCTTCTATGCGTTTTGATGGAACAGACGTTGCTACTACTGCTTTATCTCTACCAGCTACTGCTTTTACTGCTCCAGATGTCACTGAGGCATTAAACCAGCTGCGAGCCTCTATTGAACATATCGGAGAAAAATATGATGATGCTAAGTTCAAAGATTACCTTCTAATGCATCTCCGCGACATTGAGAAGAACTTTACGCACGCTTTGATTCACAAGACAGAGTGCTCGGGGCGTTGCGCACAGACTCAAATGATCAAAGAACTCTCCTGTCGTTGGTAACCAAATCATCTCAAAGGCAGTTAAGTACTCATATTGCCACTGCTGCTTTTGATACAGTCTATACACGGAGGGTGGTGAAAGAACTGGATGCTAAAATTAATTCATTGAATGGGCAGGTTGCTGCTATCAGATGTGAACAGTTAGAATTCCAATCAAAAATAGCTGCAGATCTTCTTAGCCTTTCCACCCAGCTTGGCGATATCGTCGACTACTTACGTGGCGGTGATGTCAAAAAGGGGGAAGGAAGCAGCCGCCGCCGCCCTATACCTACTCCTGCTCATCAAAGTGAAGGCAGTGGTGATGTTGTTAGAACTACAGAGATCCCACAGAGAGATATTGACAATGCTCAAAGAGATATTCTGGAGAGAATGATGCGTTCTGATAGAGAAAGAGAAAGGGAGAGTAGAAGTAAGAGCAGAGGGAGTGGATCCTATAAAATAAGAAGATATTAGAACAGTTGAGGATTGGTTAGAATAGGAGTATGGCTGTGGCTAACTGTTGTACAAATTTTTTTTGTACGTCATTTGTCGGTTAATGAAATTTCTGTTCTCAGCAGTTCGTGTGCAATTTATCTTTGCATATTCATTTATCTCGGCTGCTAGGTTTTGTCATCACCTACAGTCTTTTGGGTATCCAGACGCAAGGTACATTGGATCTTTTATCCAGACGCAGGATATAGTGTTTTGTACAAACCATACGAGAGCTACAGTAATCCAGATGAGAGCTACAGTAATCCAGACGAGAGCTAAAGTGAGTCAGTTTTTGGTATTGAATCAGTCGCAAGTTACAGTGAAATATATATATAACCAGTTGATGGATATATCAGACGCAAGCTACAGTGAAAAGCAGAATCAGTCGTTGTGTCGTTATTTTGATACCAGACGTTGTAGTGTTTATTAATGTGTAGCGTAAACTACGTCGTTTTGATAAGTCAAAACGACAGCACTGGATTAGCGCAAGAAATCAGACGATGGGTTTTCGAAAGGATTCAGACGTTGGTATATCAAAGTTTCCAGTCGTTGCATGCTCTCAAGTATAATTCAGTCGCAACAGTATAAACAATTATGAAGAAAGATCTGGTTAACAAAATTAATTTCAGGCGCAAGCATAAAAGCAATTCAAATACGATTGATTACTCAATTTGGAAAAGATCAACAGAATCGTACAAATTGCCTGGAATTTAGGAGACAACATCGGTACTATTTTGGGTAAATAGTACATATTTACAGAGGTTGTTACACGGTTTTTTCACGGATATGGAAATCGACAAATTTGCTTTGACAGTGTGCAATTTACCTTGTAGTGGAGCAGAGTATACGGTTACAGAATTATCAGAATTTCAAAAGGATTTTATTTCCTTAACAGATTGAAGTGACCGTTGAGCGAAGACTATAAATACCAGCAGTTTGAATTGGAGATACACTTCGCTCTCATTAACTTGCAAAAACTCTGTCAAATTGATTTCTGAGCATTCTTGTTGAAGAAATCTCAAAAGCTCACAAAACTCGAAAAACTCACTAGTGTTGATCTTCATTGATATACCTTCGATTCTATCTTCTGGTTACCTTTTTGTAATCAAGTTTCACTGTTGAAACCAGAAGATTTTACAGTCTCAATAGTGTTGTATTTCATTGTTATATCATTCGATTGAGTCTGTAACGAACGTGCTCCTTAAAATCCGTTCGAAAAATTTCATTCACTTTTAAAACCAGCAGCTGCGTCTGCGCTTTAGATTGTGGTGTTGCTAGGAGTTCACCTGGAGCGAGGCTCGGTGGTGTTTGTAGAAGGACTACACGCATCAAATCTTCTAGTGAAACCTTCCTGAAAAGGAAGAAGGGGAGACGTAGGATATTGATATCCGAACTTCCAGAAACAAATTCTTGACTCTTGCCCTTTACTTTACGCATTTACTTATTCATTGAGTTATCTGTTCACAAATCAATTGGCCTTTTTCCGCACATACTTTGTTGGCCGAGAGATTTGATTAAACTGAGATCCTTAAATCTGGTAACTCGGATTTAAGTTAAGCAGTGCTTGTAAAACTGTTTTAAAAGGTTTCGAAAATTTGAAAATACCAAGAGTTCATTCAACCCCCTCCCCTTCTGAACTCTATTATGTGAGTGAATCTCTATGTGTGTGAGTTTTACAGTGTAAGCACAACTCTCGAATATTAAATCTCACACAACAAGGAAGTGCTTCTTGAAAGCTAAATTCAGCTCAACAGTCTACTGTTACAGTAAGCTCCTCAGATCTAATAGTCGACTGCTTCCCCTCTCTGTTTTTCTTCACATTTGAGCAACAACGCTCCTCTTCATCAGTTTTCTTGTATAAATAGCCTCTGTGCAAATCAATCCGTTGGACACAAGTTTCTTCCCGTTGGAAAAGTATTCTGACAAATTGTACCTTGTGTCCTTTGTCTTTAAATGTGTTTGCAGGCTTTATTGACTTTAAGCTCCTTCATTAAATGCTCTTCATAGCTCTCCGGTGAGCAAGCCAAAACCAAGGAATACAACTCCTCGTTCAACCCCTCAAGAAACCTAGTTCTCTTCTCTCTCTCCCGTCCCGAAACATGCGGCACGTACGCAAGAAGGGAATAAATCATACGGGTATACTCTCTAGCAGACATACTGCCCTGCTCCAAATTATCGAACTCACGCTCACGAGCGTTCACGTAGGATTCTGGGACATACTCCTGACGGAAAGCAACTCAAAAAATGTCCCACGTAATCCCTACTCCAGTCACTTCCAAAGTCCTCGAAAGCTTTGCACCTTTGCTCAACTGGAAAGTAGCCAGACTCAACTTGAGTTCATCATCATACTGCACACGGTTAAACAAACCCGGGACATGCTGCAACCATGAATCTGCATCAGCACTAGACTCATCCCCTTTGAAAACCTGAGGATTCATACGCTGAAAACTCGCCATAATGAGATCCATATCGTTCACACGAGCAGCCAACTCGTCCTCATCCTCGTCCTGCCTACCACGACCACGGAGGGGAAAACTACGCTGATCACCTTCTGTCTGACCTTCCAACTCTTCCGAAATCTTCCCTCTACCTCTACCCCTACGTCTAGGCGGCATCTAAGAAACACTAAGAGGGTAAGGTCACAACAGAACAGATACAGCACAAGTAAATGCAGCAATTGATCACATAATCAAGCACATGCAATACACAACACTTTGCCTAGACTCAAGTGTGATCAAAGAAATCGAGCTTATCCCAGCTTAAGCTCTGATACCAAAATTGTCAGGCCTCGTGCTCTACTCAGAGTTAAACCACGCAAAACAATTGCAGAAGCATACAAAAGTGGCTTAAAATTTTTCGCTTTGGCCTGACGGTTTAAAACATATAATTTAAAATACAACAATACTTAAAATATCCCAGTTTACAAACACACAATACAACAGTACAACATTTAAACAATTACAAGTACTACAACATACAACTTAATCCCACAAGCACAGGGCATTCCCCGGCTGTGAGTACTAGTACATATATGCTATACGCTAACTGGGACACTTCCACCTCCTGGGGCACCTCCCGCTGGGTCAGAGCCACGACCAGCCGAGAAACCTGGGAAACCTGAAACAACACACAGGCAACAAACACCAGCCCCAGAGGGACCTCAGGGTCAAACCCCAGTACGGAGAGCAACATAAACAGCATAAGAAAAGCAAAAGATAATATGAAAATGCTATGCAAGGGATCAAGGCTACAACCGAAAGCCGGGAGCCAAAGGATCTCAACAACAGCTCAACAGCAAGATCTGATCAACGGAAAGACAGTCAGTGGCCACGAGGTATACTGAGCACATGGGAGCTACCCACTCATCTCCAGTACACCGTACCAGATGCAAACAAACAACTCCACATGTTGTTGCCCACTCATGAGATGTGGGAGCTACCCACTCCACTCATAGCGGCTAACAAACCCAGCAGGGAGAATGAGGGACACGGGAGTTAGCCGCTCGGCCTCCGAGGTAGACGGGAACGACCCGCTCATCCTCGAATATAGCATCCTGGTACTATCAAATCAACAGAACAGGCACAGCTAGCAAAACAGAGCTCAACAGGATAATGCGTGTATGCAAATGCAACAACTGATATCATAATAAGTCACAAACGATAACAGCACAGAGCACACACAGCCAAGCATATAATCCATGATCAATCCTAAGCTGTAAACAAGCTCACATCCGTACCTCAAATCTTTGGGCAACAATTACTACAAGCAGATTGCCACAATGACATCCCGAGCACACAGATCCACCATCTGCTCAACGGCAACATATAAAACCTCAGGGACCGAAGCACAGAAAACAACAACTGGGAGTTACAAACTCCACCAGTGCTACCCTACCTCTCTAACTCAACAGGAAGCTCTAAACAAGCTTAAAGGTAGGACCTATACTTACCCCAAAAATCTAGGAGCGAAATCCGACGCTTATGCTAACAGACTACACAAGGGAGATGTCTTCGCACACCTCACCAGCTTCAAGCATACGTCCGAAAAGCAATATCCAACGAAGCGTCTCAGCAAGAGGAGTCCAACGCTACCACTCTCACTTCAATCGGAGCTGTCTACCGTCGGTAATCGAAGAAGATAAGGTTCGATGAACAGTAGCTAGGGTATCGCGACAAAGCTTGCTATCGGGAAATATTCTAAGTGTCGGGAAACAATAATAGACAAGGCCAAGCTCCCTATATAAATCTCACTGCTGACAAAAAGTGGGAACAGATCCACCGACAACTTAAGCTATCACAACTGATATTCCCGCTCGCAAACAGATCTTGCAACAGATCTCACCCTACGCCAAAACAGATCTTTACTAACTCAAACGACGTCGCAGGGAAATACTGTCGCAACTGGACACGTCACCCGCTACTCACTGCTGAACACTAACCAACATCTGTTCGCAATACAACTCCACAACAAATCTCTCACACAACTGAGAGGTACGCAACACACTACTGAGTGTTCTGCGCTAATCCAAAACGCTGTCGTTCCAACTAATTCAAACGACGACGTACTAGCACCCGCTACTGAAAGCAAGCTATCTCACCACTGAACGCTAACGACAATAGATGTCAAGCCTCGTGCACAACTCAGAGATAAACCACGCAAAAACATAGCAGAAGCAATAAAAAGTGGCTTAAAATTTTCGCTTGGCCTGACGGTTTTAAACAGATAATTTAAAATAGCACAATACTTAAAATAATCCCAGTTTACATTACGAAATACGACAGTACAACAATTACAAGTGCTAGCAACAATACAACAGCTGACAAAACTACAGCTGAACATAAACTAAAGCACATGGCATTTCCCGGCTGACAGCAGTAGTACATATTATGCTATACGCTAATTGGGACACTCTATCCACCACCTGGGGCACCACCTGCTGGATCAAAGCCACGACCAGCTGTGAATCCTAGAAAACCTGAACAACAAACAGGCAACAACACAACAGCCCCAAAGGGACCTCGGGGTCAAACCCCAGTACGGAGAGCAATAAATACAACAAAAGAAAAGCAGTAGATAACATGCACATGGTATGCAAAGGATCAAGGCTACGACCAAGCACTGGGAGCCAAAGGATCTCAACGGCAACTCAAAGCTGGATAACAGTAACTCAACAGCTGGAGCGGATCAACTGAAAGACAATAGTTACCACAAGGTGCAGGAGTATATGGGAGCTACCCACTCGTATCCAAACACTGTACCGGATGCAAAACATACAACTCCACCTGCTGTTGCCTAGCTCATGAGATGTGGGAGCTACCCACTCCGCTCATAGCGGCTAACAGATCCCAGCAGGGAGATGAGATTGCGGTATTGCCGCTCGCCCTCAAGAACTGAGGCATACGGGAGTTACCCGCTCGTCCCCAGGCGTAGCATCACAGTACACACAAATCCGAACAACAAGGTACAGCTGACAGAACAGAGCTCAACAGGAAATTATGCGTGTATTCAAATGCAACAGCTGATATTATAACACATGCACAATAATAACAGCAGAAAGCATACACATCAAGGCACATAATCCACGTTCAATCCACAGCTGTAACAAAGCTCAACATCCGTACCTTAACTTTTGAGTTATATTTAGCACATGCAGTTTGCCACAATGAAAGTCCTAGCAACGCAGATCCCCTTCCTGCTAAGCCAATACAAGCAACCGCTCAAGGACTACAACTCAGAACTACAGCAGCTGGGTGCTACGACTCCACCAGCGCTAATTCTCCCATTCTATCACCACGAAAAGCTCTAACAAACTTAAAGGAAGAACCTTTACTTACCCCAACAAGCTAGGATATGATGCAAAATCCGACGCTTATGCTAACAGACTAGAGAAGGGAGATGTCTCTACGATCCTCTTCCAGCTCCTCCGCTGCCTAATAAAAGGGTAAGAGACGAAACGCCTTAGCAAGAGGAGTCCAACGCTACCACTCTCTCTCTAGTTGGAGCTATCTACCGACGGCAATTGAAACGAAGAAGGTTCCTGTGAGCAGTAACTAGGGTATCGCGACAAGATAAGGTTCACGGGAAATATTTCTAAGTGTCGGGGAAACAATAATTGAACGCAAGGACCAAGTCCTCTATTTAAAGTCACAACTGACTAACTGGGAACCAGATCCACAGACAATATCAGCTATCGCAACTGATATCCCAACCAACAGCTGAATCTCGCATCAACTGAATCCTTACGTCGATACCACGCTCAACTAAATCAAACGCCGTCGCAAAGGGACACGTCACCTGCTACCTACTGCTGATTGATTAACCAACATCTGATCGCTCACTCAACAGCTGATACCTCAATCAGTAGTTGGATACACGCACAACCCAACAGCTGAGTCCTAGCGCTAAACCAAAACGCTGTCGTTCTAACTAATCCAACGACGACGTACCAACACACGCTACTGAAAACACGCTGCTGCTCCAAATGTTTCATAGCACCTCAACTAGTACATAACATCTGAAAGTGATTACTCACTGCTGATGAAACACCCGAACAGATGTCTCCACCCAACACCTGATATCTTCACGCGGCTGGATTGAACACTTAAACAATTTCGACGACTGCTCCAAGCACATCGACTCACAGCTGGTTTAATGCAGATTCTTCCAAACCCAAAATCTGATACCAAATATACGGGTCTCACATCTCTCCCCCACTAAGACACGATTTCGTCCTCGAAATCAACAAGTCCAGGAACAACTCAACTGAACCCAGGAGTTCAAGATAACTAGAAACAAGCTAACTATTGGAATATATTACAAGGCTTACTCAAACAGATGCGGCCATTCACGCTGCATCTTCTCTTCCAGTTACCATCTAGCTTCTTCTCTATCATGCTTGCTCCACTGAACCATCACCATCGGAATGGTTTTATTCCTCAACTGCTTCTCCTTACTATCCAAAATCTTCAAATGGTACTCAACGTAACTCAAAGTATGATCAAGCTCTACCTCTTCTGTGCCCAACACATGAGACGGATCTGGCTCATACTTCCTCAACATGGAAACATGAAAGAAATCATGAAGAGAAGATAATTCTGCTGGCAACAACAGCCGATAAGCTAAAGAGCCAATCTTTTCCACAATCTCATACGGTCCAACATAACGAGGAGCTAACTTACCCTTCAGACCAAATCGCATAACACTACGGAAAGGACAAACCTTAAGAAAAACACGATCAACAACCTGAAACTCTAAAGGCCTACGCCTCATATTCGCATAGCTGGCTTGGCGATCTTGTGCAGCTTTCATACGCTGACGGATTAGATCCACTTGATCTATCATCTGCTGCACAAATTCTAGAAAAGACAGCTGTTTATCCCCCACTTCTTCCCAACACAGGCGATCTGCATTTCCTGCCATACAACGCCTCAACGCTACCATACCAATCGTCACCTGGTAGCTGTTATTATACGAAAACTCCACTAAAGACAGTGAATCCTGCCAGCTACCACCAAAGTCCATCACAACAGCTCTTAACATATCCTAAAAAATCTGGATAGTTCGCTCAGATTGGCCATCTGTCTGGGGGTAATATGCGGTACTCATAGCCAACCTGGTACCCAAAGCTGCTTGCAAACTCTTCCAAAACCTGGAAGTAAACCTCGGATCTCTGTCTGAGACTATCGAAACAGGCACACCATGCAGACGCACTATACAATCTATGTACAGCTTCGCCATTTTCTTCAAAGAAAACGACATACCATAGGGAATGAAGTGCGCAGAATTCGACAATTTGTCTACGACCACCCAAACAGCATCGCATCCTCTGCTGGAACGAGGCAGATGCGTCACAAAATCCATCGCCACATGCACCCAATTCAACTGGGGCACTTCGAAACTCTGTAATAGGCCACCAGGTCTCATCCTTTCTACCTTGACTTGCTGAAAATTTAGACAACGGGCTACAAAATCAGCAACATCACTCTTCAAACCTTCCCACCAGTTATGCTGCTTCAAGGCATGATACATCTTCCTCACGCCAGGATGAACACTGTATCTACTGCAGTGCGCTTCTCTCAAAATCTGTTCCTTCAAGTCTATGAGGTTTGGCACAACCAGCCGGCCACGAAACCTCAAAGAACCATCAGACGAAACAGAATAGTCCTCAAGCTGTCCAGCCCTTACCTTCAGCTTTAACTCATGGATGGAAGGATCTGTCCTTTGAGCAGCTCTAATGCTCGCAACAACCTGTGGCTCAACTTGAAAAGAAGAAACCACAACATAATCCTCAGTTGGGTAAAACCGCCAACCCGTAGTGCTAAAATTCTCACGGTCCTTAGAAGAATACAACGATGCAAGCATCGTTCCTTGAGCCTTTCTGCTCAATGCATCAGCAACTACATTAACTTTCCCAGGCTGGTATTGGATCTCACACTAAAAATCCTTGAGCAGATCCATCCATCTACGCTGTCTCATATTCAAATCTGGATGCGAAAACAAATACTGAAGGTTCTTGTCGTCTTAGTACACCACAAACTGCTCGCCATACAAATAATGACGCCAAATCTTCAAAGTAAAGACTACAGCTGCTAGCTCCAAATCATGAACTGGGTATCGAGTCTCATGCGGTTGCAGCTACCGCGAAGCATAAGCAATGACCCGACTATGTTGCATCAACACACAGCCCAATCCATTGAGCGAGGCATCTGAACATACCACGTAACCACCTGAACCAGACGGTAAGGCTAACACAGGCGCAGATGTTAACTTCTCTTTAAGCAACTGAAAAATGTTCTCACATTGCTCAGTCCAAATAAAACGCTTGTCCTTCTGGGTTAGCTGTGTCATTGGCTTAGCTATGCTAGAAAATCCTTCGATAAAACGACGATAATAGCCAGCCACACCCAAGAAACTACGAACCTCCGTCACACTATTGGGGCGTTCCCAACTGACAACAGCTTCTACCTTACTGGGATCAACCGAAATCCCATCTGCTGAAATTACGTGACCCAAAAACACCACACGATCCAGCCAAAACTCGCACTTAGAAAACTTAGCATACAGCTGCGTGTCTCTAAGCGTCTGAAGAAGAACTCTCAAATGCTCCTTGTGCTCCACAGGAGTCTTAGAATACACCAAGATGTCCTCGATGAACACTATCACAAACTGATCTATGAATTCTCGAAAGACCTTATTCATCAAGTACATGAAAACTGCTGGGGCATTCGTCAAACCAAAAGACATAACCAGAAAATAAAAATGCCCGTACCTAGTACGAAAATCAGTCTTCGCAACATCTTGATCCCTTATCCTCAGCTGATGGTACCCTGAACGCAGATCGATTTTTGAATACACAGCAGAGCCTTGCAGTTGATCGAACAAGTCATCGATCCTAGGCAACGGGTACTTATTCTTAACAGTTGCCTTATTCAGCTGGCGGAAATCGATGCACATTCTCATTGTGCCATCCTTATTCTTAACAAACAAGATAGGCGCTCCCCACGGTGACATGCTAGGCTTAATAAGGCCTTTCTCCAGCAAGTCATACAGCTGCACCTTGAGCTCTCTCAACTCAACAGGCGCTAAACGTTACGGTGCACGCGAAATCGGAGCTGTGCCAAGCACCAAATCAATGCTGAAGTCAATCTCCCTCCTCGGAGGAAAACCAGGAATCTCCTCCGGAAACACATCGGGAAAATGTCGCGCCACTGGAACATCACTAAGCTACACACGCAAGAATAAGATGCGTCTAACGCATAAATCATAAAACCAGCGTTCTCTGCTGACAACAGGCTAAACATCTCCATCCCTGAGATCAACGGAATCTTCGAGTGGGAATCATGGCCGTAGAAGTTCCACTTCTCGCCCAACTGAGGCCTAAAACGCACTATGCCATGGAAACAATCCACCGAGTCCCTATAACTGGATAACACATCCATCCCCACGATACAGTCGAAATCCCACAAAACTAACCTGATCAGGTTCGCCACTAAAACGCTCTCACAGAACCTAAGAATGCCGTCCAACACAACTTCTTGGGAGTGTAGGCTCGCGCCAGCGGGAGTTGCGACAGAAACAACATCGAGCAACACAGTGGTACACAGACCATGCTCAATCACAAAAGCATCAGCAATAAAAGAATGCGATGCACCAGTATCAAACAACACACGCACAGGAAAATCGAAAACAAATCAAGTAACTGAAATCACTCCGCTTGGCGTGCCTCCGCCTGCTCCCTTGTAATGGCATTCACTTGGGCTTGATGGGGAACAGCGAAATGCGACTGGAAAGACTGTCCGAAACACGATGGACTAGGCTGCTGAAACGGCCTATACTAAGTCTCTCCTAATCTCTGCTGCTGCTGCTGCTAAAAACCACGACCCCTAGACGATCCACCACGTCCCTGCGGTGGTGCTGCAGCTTGCTGAGATCCAGCTAATGGACACACTCTCGCAAATTGCCCATACTGACCACAAAAGTTGCATGATCCTTGCACACCAACACACTGCGTCGAAGGGTGCTTGCCACCACAGAAACCACAATACTCCACCTTGGAACCACTACTGCTTGAACTACCAGAACCAGAAGAACCAGAACCTCCTTTCTTCTTGAAATGGTGGACACGAGGCATAAACCTCTGGCGTCCCGACTGCTGAGCCAACTGCTGCTGCGGGGAAGGCTGAGACGACTGAGACGACTGGGAAGGTTGCGCTCCCTGAACCACTGGACGACTACTCTGCGCCACCTGCGGCCTACGAGACCGACGGTTCCTCAAACCTTCCTCGATATCAATCGCGCTATCCACAGCCTCTGCATAGCTCTTCGGTTTACTCGACAGCACCAAAGAGTACAACTCCTCGTTCAGCCCTTCAAGAAACTTAGTCCTCTTTGCCCTCTCTCGGCCAGCTACATGCGGCACATACGCTAGAGGGGAAGAAAACCTACGGGCATACTCTCTAGCAGACATACTGCCCTGCTCCAAGTTGTCAAACTCACGCTCTCGCGCGTTCACATAGGACTCCGAGACATATTCCTGACAGAAAGCGACGCAAAAACTGTCCCCACGAGATCTCTACACCAGTCTCTTCCAAAGTCCTCGAAGTGCCTCTCCACCAACGCTCCGCACCTTTCCTCAGCTGGAAAGTCGCCAAACTCAACCTAAGCACATCATCGTACTGTACACGGTTAAACAAACCTGTGATGTGCTGCATCCACGAATCTGCATCCTCACTAGACTCATCCCCATTAAAAACTTGGGGACTCATACGCTGGAACCTGGCCATCACCAGTTCCATGCTATCCATGCGGGCTGCCAACTCGTCAACCTCTTCTTCACCCTGTCTATCGCGCTCACGAAAGGGAAAACTGCGTTGATCCTCGTTCTGACCTCCAGATTCGGCTGAAACTGACCTCTACCTCTACCCCTACGTCTAGGCGGCATCTAAGAAGGCACTAAACAGGATAAGATCACACAGAACAGATACATCACAAAATAATATGCAACACATAGATCACATAGACAAGCACATGCAACACACAACACTGTGCCTAGACTCAAGTATGATCAAACAGAATTGAGCTTATCTCAGCTTAAGCTCTGATATCATAAATGTCAGGCCTCGTGCACAACTCAGAGATAAACCATGCAAAAACATAGCGGAAGCAATAAAAAGTGGCTTAAAATTTTCTCTTGGCCTGACGGTTTTAAACAGATAATTTAAAATAGCACAATACTTAAAATAATCCCAGTTTACATAACGAAATATGACAGTACATCAATTACAAGTACTAGCAACAATACAACAGCTGACAAAACTACAGCTGAACAGAAACTAAAGCACAGGGCATTCCCCGGCTGACAACACTAGTACATATTAAGCTATACGCTAATTGGGACACTATATCCACCACCTGGGGAACCACCTGCTAGATCAAAGCCACGACCAGCTGTGAATCCTGGAAAACCTGAACAAAAAACAGGCAACAACACAACAGCCCCAAAGGGATCTCGGGGTCAAACCCCAGTACGAAGAGCAATAAATACAACAAACGGAAAGCAGTAGATAACATGCACATGCTATGCAACGGATCAAGGCTACGACCAAGAACTGGGAGCCAAAGGATCTCAACGGAAACTCAAAAACTGGACAACAGCAACTCAACAGCTGGAGCGATCAACTAAAAGACAATAGTGACCACAAGGTGTAGGAGTATATGGGAGCTACCCACTCGTCTCCAAACACTGTACCGGATGCAAAACATACAACTCCACCTGCTTTTGCCTAGCTCATGAGATGTGGGAGCTACCCACTCCGCTCATAGCGGCTAACAGATCCCAGCAGGGAGATGAGAGTGCGGTATTGCCGCTCGCCCTCAAGCACTGAGGCATACGGGAGTTACCCGCTCATCCCCAGGCGTAGCATCACAGTACACACAAATCCGAACAACAAGGTACAACTGACAGATCTCAACGGAAACTCAAAAACTGGACAACAGCAACTCAACAGCTGGAGCGATCAACTAAAAGACAATAGTGACCACAAGGTGTAGGAGTATATGGGAGCTACCCACTCGTCTCCAAACACTGTACCGGATGCAAAACATACAACTCCACCTGCTTTTGCCTAGCTCATGAGATGTGGGAGCTACCCACTCCGCTCATAGCGGCTAACAGATCCCAGCAGGGAGATGAGAGTGCGGTATTGCCGCTCGCCCTCAAGCACTGAGGCATACGGGAGTTACCCGCTCATCCCCAGGCGTAGCATCACAGTACACACAAATCCGAACAACAAGGTACAACTGACAGAACAGAGCTCAACAGGAAAGTATGCGTGTATGGAAATGCAACAGCTGATATTATAACACATGCACAATAATAAAAGCAGAAAGCATAAACTGCAAGGCACATAATCCACGTTCAATCCACAGCTGTAATAAAGCTCAACATCCGTACCTTAACTTCTTATTATATTTAGCACATGCAGTTTGCCACAATGAAAGTCCTAGCAACGCAGATCCACCACCTGCTAAGCCAATACTAGCAACCGCTCAAGGACTACAACTCAGAACTACAGTAGCTGGGAGCTACGACTCCACCAGCTCTAATTCTACCTTTTTTTCACCACGAAAAGCTTTTACAAACTTAAAGGCAGAATCTTTACTTACCCCAACAAGCTAGGATATGATGCAAAATCCGACGCTTATGCTAACAGACTAGAGAAGGGAGATGTCTCTGCGATCCTTTTCCAGCTCCTCCGCTGCCTAATAAAAGGGTAAGAGACGAAACTCCTTAGCAAGAGGAGTCCAACGCTACCACTCTCGCTCTCATTGGAGCTATCTACCGACGGCAATTAAAACGAAGAAGGTTACTGTGAGCAGTAACTAGGGTATCACGACAAGATATGGTTCACGGGAAATATTTCTAAGTGTCGGGGAAACAATAATTGAACGCAAGGACAAAGTCCTCTTTTTAAAGTCCCAACTAACTAACTGGGAACCAGATCCACCGACAATATCAGCTATCGCAACTGATATCCCAACCACCAGTTGAATCTCGCATCAATTGAATCCTTACGTCGATACCACGCTCAACTAAATCAAACAACGTCGCAGAGGGACACGTCACCTGCTACCTACTGCTGATCGATTAACCAACATCTGATTGCTCACTCAACAGCTGATCCCTCAATCAGTAGTTGGATACGCGCAAAACCCAACAGCTGAGTCCTAGCGCTAAACCAAAATGCTGTCGTTCTAACTAATACAAACGACGATGTACCAACACCCGCTACTGAAAACACGCTCCTGCTCCAAATGTTTCATTGCACCTCAACTAGTACGTAACATCTGAAAGCGATTACTCACTGCTGTTGCAACACCCGAACAGATGTCTCCACGCAACACCTGATATCTTCACGCAGCTGGATTCAACACTTCAACAATTTCGACGGCTGCTCCAAGCACATCGACTCACAGCTGGTTTAATGCAGATTCTTAAAAAACCAAAATCTGATACCAAATATACGGGTCTCACAACAGAACTCGCTACAACTGCTGAATACAACCACTCAGCGACAGCTGCTCACGTTACCACTGCTGAACGCTAACATTCAGCGATGACCCAGCACTCGCTACTGAACAGATTCTGCGAAAGAACTCTAACTCTCCAGAACTGCTCCAAGGCTGAAACCAAACCCGATAGCTTCTCTAAGCATATAGACTCAAAGCTGATCTCAAATAAAACCCGATTAATTAACTCAATTAATCTTATCAGCTTTTCGGGTCTCACATCTCTCCCCCACTAAAACAGGATTTCGTCCTCGAAATCAATCAACTCCAAAACAAGAGTTCAAGATAACGGGGGAAAAGAACTTAAGCAAATATCTACCGAGAAATAACAAGGAACCAACTACTGGAACAAAAGCAACATCTACTCAAACAGATGCGTCCACTCACGCTGCATCTTCTCTTCTAGTTCCCAGGTAGCTTCCTCTCTACCATGCTTGCTCCACTAAACCATCACCAAAGGAATGGTCTTGTTCCTCAGATGTTTCTCTTTTCTGTCCAATATCTGCGAGGGATATTCCACATAGCTCAAAGTCTGATCAATATCTACCTCGTCAGCTCTCAACACATGCGAAGGATCTGGCTCATACTTCCTCAACATCGAAACATGAAACACATCATGTAAGGAAGACAAATCTAGTGGAAACAACAGTCGATAAGCCAAAGGACCAATCCTCTCTAAGATCTCATAAGGACCAACATAACGAGGAGCTAACTTTCCCTTGAGACCAAATCTCATCACACTACGGAAAGGAGAAACCTTAAGGAAAACTAGATCACCAACCTCAAATTCTAAAGGCCTACGACTCTTATTCGCATAACTAGCTTGGCGATCTTGAGCAGCTTTCATTCTCTGGCGAATCTGCACTTTCTGTACAAAGCTTCAAATGGCGCCATGCCAATCGTGACTTGATAGCTGTTATTGTAGGAAAACTCAACCAAAGACAACGAGTCTTCCCAGCTACCACTAAAATCCATCACAACAGCTCTCAACATATCTTTCAAAATCTGGATAGTCCTCTCCGATTGGCCATCTGTCTGGGGGTGATACGCTGTACTCATAGCCAATCTAGTACCCAAACCTGTTTGCAAACTCTTCCAAAACCTGGAAGTAAACCTCGGATCATGATCTGAAACAATCGAAACTGGCACACCATGCAAACACACCACAAAATCTATGTACAGCTTCGCCATCTTCTTCAAGGAATAGCTCATGTTGTAGGGAATGAAGTGCGCAGACTTCGACAATCTGTCTATCACAACCCAAACTGCACATAACCTCTGTTGGAACGAAGGAAAATGCGTGACAAAATCCATAGCTATGTGCTCCCAATTCCATTGGGGCACCTCTAAGCTTTGCAACAAACCACCAGGTCTCATCCTCTCAGCCTTGACTTGGTGACAATTCAAACAACGGGCTACAAAATCAGCAACATCACTCTTCAAACCTGCCTACCAGTAATGCTGCTTCAAGGCATAATACATCTTTCTTGCACCAGGATGGACACTGTATCTACTGTAGTTAGCTTCTCGCAAGATCTCTCCTTAAGATCAACCAGATTTGGCACAACAAGCCTACCACGAAACCTCAAACAAACATCAGAAGAGACAGAATAGTCCTCCAACTGTCCAGCTTTCACCTTCAGCTTTAACTCGTGGATGGATGGATCAGTCCTCTGAGCTATTCTAATGCTAACAACAATCTGTGGCTAAACTTGAAAAGAAGACACCACAACATAATCCTCAGCTGGGTAGTATCGCCAACCAGTAGTGCCAAGATGCTCACGGACCTTCGAAATCTGCATCGAAGTCAGCATCGCCACTTGAGACTTTCTGCTCAATGCATAAGCAACTACATTCATCTTCCCAGGCTGGTATTTGATCTCACAATCAAAATCCTTTAGCAGCTCCATCCATCTACGCTGTCTCATATTCAAATCTGACTGAGAAAACAAATACTGAAGACTCTTGTGGTCGGAGTACACCACAAACTGCTCACCAAACAGGTATTGGCGCCAAATCTTCAAAGCAAAAAGCACTGCTACTAACTCCAAATCATGAACTGGGTAACGAGTCTCATGCGGCTTCAACTGCCGAGAGGCATATGCAATGACTCTACCATTCTGCATCAACACACAACCCAATCCATTCAAGGAAGCATCTTCACAAACAACAAAACCTCCTGAACCACACGGCAGAGCTAACACAGGCGCAGTAGTTAGCTTCTCCTTGAGCAATAGAAAACTATTCTCACATTGCTCAGTCCACACAAACCTCCTGTCCTTCTGAGTCAACTGCGTCATTGGCTTAGCTATACTAGAGAATCCCTCTATAAACTGCCAATAATAGCCAGCCAAACCCAAGAAACTACGGATCTCAGCAACACTCTTGGGACGCTCCCAGTTAAGAACAACCTTAACCTTACCGAGATCCACAGAAATACCCTCAACAGAAATCGCATGACCCAGAAACACAACTCGGTCCAACCAAAACTCGCACTTGGGAAACTTGACATACAGCTGTGATTCTCGAAGCTTCTGAAGAACTAGCATAAAATGCTCCTTGTGCTGCAACAGAGTCTTATAGTACACCAAAATGTCATCGATAAACACAATCAAAAACCGATCGATGAACTCTCTAAAGACTCTATTCATCAAATCCATCAAACTGCGGGAGCATTCGTCAAACCAAAAGGCATAACTAAAAACTCGTAATGCCCATACCTAGTTCGAAACGTAGTCTTCTCTACATATTTCTCTCGGATGTGCAACTGATGATACCCAGAACGGAGATCGATCTTCGAAAACACAGCAGAGCCTTGCAATTGGTCAAAACAGATCATCGATCCTAGGCAAAGGGTACTTATTCTTCACTGTCGCCTTGTTCAACTGCCTAAAGTCGATGCCCATCCTCATCGACCCGTCCTTCTTGACAATCAAGATAGGCGCTCCCCACGGGGATATGCTAAGCCTAATGAATCCCTTCTCCAGCAAATCACTAAGCTGCTCCTTAAGCTCCCTCAACTCAGCTGGCACTAAACGGTACGGAGCACGCAAAATCGGAGCTGTACCAGGTACCAACTCAATGCTGAAGTCTATCTCCCGCCTCGGAGGAAAACCAGGAATCTCCTTCGGAAACACATCCGGGAAATGTCGAACCACGGGGACTCTACTAAGCTCTACGCTCGAATAAGAAGACGCATCTAAAGCATAGATCATAAAACCAGCATTCTCAAGCGACAACAGGCTAAACATCTCCATCGCAGAGACTAAAGGAATCTTCAACTGGGAATCTTGGCCGTAGAAATTCCATTTCTCGCCAGACTGGGGCCTAAAACGCACAACGCCATGGAAACAATCCACAGTGGCCCTATAGCTAGACAACACGTCCATTCCCACTATACAGTAAAAATCCCACATCACTAGCCTGATCAGGCTGGCTAACAACACACTCTCGCCAAACCTAAGAACACCATTCAACAAAATCTCTTGGGAGAACAGGATCGCACCTGCAGGAGTCGCAACAGATACAACATCACACAAAGTAGTGGTATGCAAACCATGCTCAACCACAAATGCATCAGAAACAAAAGAATGTGATGCTTCTGTATCAAACAACACACGCGCAGGAAAATCAAATACAAAGCAAGTACCTGTGATAATCCCTACGCCCGGCGTGCCTTCAGCTTGCTCCCTGGTCATGGCGTTCACTTGGGCAAACTGAGGTCCAGAAAACTGATATTGTCCAAACCGCGAAGGACCCGGTTGCTGAAACGGCCTAAACTGAGGCTCCCCTAACCTCTGCTGCCGAAAAAGAAAAGCAGAACGACCTCTAGACGATCCACCTCGACCCTGCGGTGGAGCTATCGTATGCTGCGATCCAGACAAAGGACATACTCTAGAAAAGTGTCCGTACTGACCACAGACATTACAAGACCCCTACACACCTACACACTGTGCTGTAGGGTGCTTTCCACCACATTGGCCACAATACTCAACCTTGGTACCACCACTACTGGAGCTGCTAGAACCAGAAGAACTAGAACCAGACTTCTTCTTAAAATGCTTACCACAAGGCCTAAACCTCTGATGTCCAAACTGTTGGGCTACCTGTTGCTGCTGTTGGGGTGGCTGAGACGACTGCACCGACTGGGAAGGCTGCGCTCCCTGAACCACTGGACGACTACTCTGCGCCACCAGTGGCCTACCACGAGACCGACGGTTCCACAACCCTTCCTCGATATCGATCGCACTGTCCACCGCCTCTGCATAGCTCTTCGGTGAGCTAGACAAAACCAAGGAATACAACTCCTCATTCAACCCCTCAAGAAACCTAGTTCTCTTTGCTCTCTCCCGGCCCCAAACATGCGGCACGTACACAAGAAGGGAAGAACACCTATGGGCATACTCTCTAACAGACATACTGCCCTGCTCCAAATTATCGAACTCACGCTTACGAGCGTTCACGTAGGATTCCGGGACATACTCTTGACGGAAAGCAACGCAAAAACTGTCCCATGTAATCCCTACTCCAGTCTCTTCCAAAGTCCTCGAAACGCCTTTCCACCAACGCTCCGCACCTTTCCTCAGCTGGAAAGTAGCCAGACTCAACTTGAGTTCATCATCATACTGCACACGGTTAAACAAACCCGTGACATGCTGCAACCATGAATCTGCATCAGCACTAGACTCATCCCCATTGAAAACATGAGGATATACGCTAAAACCTCGCCATAACGAGCTCCATATCGTTCACACGAGCAGCCAACTCGTCAACCTCATCCTCGGCCTGCCTACCGCGACCACGGAGGGGAAAACTATGCTCACCTTCTGTTTGACCTTCCGACTCTTTCGGAATCTGCCCTCTACCACTACCCCTACGTCTAGGCGGCATCTAAGAAACACTAAGAGGGTAAGGTCACAATAGAACAGATACTGCACAAGTAAATACAGCAATTGATCACATAATAAAGCACATGCAATACACAACACTGTGCCTAGACTCAAGTGTGATCAAAGAAATCGAGCTTATCTCAGCTTAAGCTCTGATACCAAAAATGCCAGGCCTCGTGCTCTACTCACAGTTAAACCACGCAAAACAATTGCGGAAGCATACAAAAGTCGCTTAAAATTTTTTGCTTTGGCCTTACGGTTTAAAACATATAATTTAAAATACAACAATACTTAAAATATCCCAGTTTACAAACACACAATACAACAGTACAACATTTAAACAATTACAAGTACTACATTATACAACTGAATCCCACAAGCACAGGGCATTCCCCGGCTGTCAGTACTAGTACATATATGATATACGCTAACTGGGACACTCTATCCACCTTCTGGGGCACCTCCCGCTGGGTCAAAGCCACGACCAGCCGAGAAACCTGGGAAACCTGAAACAACACATAGGCAACAAACACCAGCCCCAGAGGGACCTCGGGGTCAAACCCCAGTACGGAGAGCAGCATAAACAGCATATGAAAAGTAACAGATAATATGCAAATGCTATTCAAGGGATCAAGGCTACAACTGAAAGCTGGGAGCCAAAGGATCTCAACAACAGCTCAACAGCAAGATCTGATCAACGGAAAGACAGTCAGTGGCGACGAGGTATACTGAGCACATGGGAGCTACCCACTCATCTCCAATACACCGTACCAGATGCAAACAAACAACTCCACCTGTTGTTGCCCACTCATGAGATGTGGGAGCTACCCAGTCCGCTCATAGCGGCTAACAATGTTAGAGTAGATGCCCAACTAGCCAACTTGTGGCGTGTGGGTTCTATAGACTCTTGTACAAACAGTCTTTATATATGATATTCGCATTTTCTTATATGGCATTCTTTACTTTCATTATGTGTGTAATGATTTACAATTGCGTTGAGTAAAGACCTAGAATGCACTGAAGCGTATGTTAGATGTGATAGTGGGTATGACGGCTATCAAGACACATCTAATAGTCGCTGTGTATTCTAAACATGTTCCTGGTCGATTGGGCCGTCAAAATTAGGATAAGGCCGCCCGAGTTCGAGACTAGTATCTGCGATGCAAAGTACCATGTTTCATTGGTAGGGAACATTGTGATGTTCTGAGCATGCAGATAGATAGTGACCTGGTGATCTATCGAACTACCCTCCTTCGGACTTTCCAAGTGGTTACCATTTGTCGAGTGGATAAGTCCGAGGTCTTGGTTGTATTGATTAGTCCTCACGACTCGAAACGTCATTGAGACTCTGCATGATAGGAGTCTCACTTTGACCCGTTTTCCGACTCATATGGGGTCACCAGGCGTCGGGATTGGGTGAGACCCCGATGCATGTAGGAGTCGATGCATCGTTGTCGAGGATTCACCGCTCGCAGACATGCGTGGATATCCTATGCTATCTGAGGGGATAATAGTGTATAAATCTCTGGCCAGAGTACTAGAAGTGTTTTAGGTAAATGTGTTTACCTAGTTACACTCGCGATGTCACTATCTGATATACAAGATGTACGCATAGTTATTGGATCTATAGCGACTCTCGATTTACCAATGGTCGTTGATCTGATCGGGATATATGGATTGAAAGGACCGTACTGTACGCTAACCACGACCGACTGGTTCTTGCAGGCACTATCAGTGATACCTAGGGGATCATGGGGCGATGTTGCTAGACGCTTTACCATGATCCGTTGGGCAGGTCCGGAATTGTGATTCCGGAGCCACAATGGTTGTGGGCCCACGGCTAGCTGTATCCCTGAACCATTGAGGGTCACACAAGTACTAGATTCGAGATTCCCGCACGGATACTCAGCTCAATGGGTTGAGCACGAGAAGAGGATTTTGGGGAGTGCGACTTCCTAAAAGTCAACAGGGGTCAAACCGGGATTTGACGCTGTTGAGGGGCAAAACGGTCATTTTGAAATTTGGGGTTAGATGATCTGAAAAATTGTTTTTCACATCATAACATTCAATTTTGGAAACTGAGTCGATCGGTCCGATCTGATCGGCGGTCGGAGTTACGACGAAGTCGCAGCGATAGATATCGTCATTTGGACCCGGGCCCGTTGGACCGGCCCAAGTCCATCTTTAAGTCTATTTAATGGGACTTAATGACTTCATTAACTTAACACACTACATTCATAACCCTAAATCCTAAGCACAAAAAGCCGCCACCCTCCTTACTCTCACGCCGACGCCGCCCCACGCGCCGCCGTCGTCGCCGCCCACTTCGCCGGAAATTGTTCCGGCCTAGTTTTTCGAGGAGTATTCGTTCGTGCCGATATCGTCAGTGCTTCTAGTGCAGCCTGACGAAGGAGTCTCGGATCTGGTCGTGGACCGGATTGGCGTAAACTACCGCAATCTACCGAGAAGAGCCGGATTATTGTAATCACGTTTGGAGCCAGGCACAAGTGCCAGCGAGGTAACATGCTAAAACACCCTATGAATGACGATTACTGTAATTGTCTAATTTTTCGTATTGATCGCCTCCCGGCACCTGTTTCTTGTTCTTCCGCTGCCTAGCCGGGGGGCGGATCCGGATCCCCAACAAACAAACCCAGCAGGGAGAATGAGGGACACGAAAGTTACCCGCTCGGCCTTCGAGGTATACGGGAATGACCCGCTCGTCCTCGAATATAGCATCCTGGTACTATCAAATCAACAGAACAGGAACAGCTAGCAAAACAGAGCTCAACAGGATAATGCGTGTATGCAAATGCAACAGCTGATATCATAACAAGGCACAAAAGATAACAGCACAGAGCACACACAGCCAAGCATATAACCCATGCTCAATCGTAAGCTGTAAACAAGCTCACGTCCGTACCTCAAAACTTTGGGCAAAAATTACTACAAGCAGATTGCCACAATGACGTCCCGAGCACACAGATCCACCACCTGCTCAATGAAAACATATAAAACCTCAGGGACCGAAGCACAGAAAATAGCAGCTGGGAGTTACGAACTCCACCAGTGCTACCCTACCTCTCTAACTCAACAGGAAGCTCTAAACAAGCTTAAAGGTAGGATCTATACTTACCCCAAAAATCTAGGAGCGTACTCCGACGCTTATGCTAACAGACTACACAAGGGAGATGTCTTTGCACACCTCACCAGCTTCAAGCAGACGTCCGAAAAGCAATATCCAACGAAGCGTCTCAGCAAGAGGAGTCCAACACTACCACTCTCACTTCAATCGGAGCTGTCTACCATCGGCAATTGAAGAAGATAAGGTTCGGTGAACAGTACCTAGGGTATCGCGACAAAGCTTGCTATCGGGAAATATTCTAAGTGTCGAGAAACAATAATAGAGAGCAAGGCCAAGCTCCCTATATAAATCTCACTGCTGACAAAAACTGGGAACAGACCCACCGACAACTTAAGCTATCACAACTGATATTCCCGCTCGCAAACAGATCTTGCAACAAATCTCACCCTACGCTAATACAGATCTCTACTAACTCAAACTACGTCGCAGAGAACTACTGTCTCAACTGGAAACGTCACCCGCTACTCACTGCTGAACACTAACCAACATCTGTTTGCAATGCAACTCCACAAAAGATCTCTCACACAGCTGAGAGGTACGCAACCCACTGCTGAGTCTTCTACGCTAATCCAAAAAGCTGTCGTTCCAACTAATCCAAACGACGACGTACTAGCACTCGCTACTGAAAGCACGCTATCTCACCACTGAACGCTAGCGACAACAGAACTCGCTACAACTGCTGAATACAACCACTAAGCGACAGCTGCTCATGTTACCACTGTTGAACGCTAACATCCAGCGATGACCCAGCACTCGCTACTGAACAGATTCTGCGAAAGAACTCTAACTATCCTGAACTGCTCCAAGGCTGAAACAAAACCCGATAGGTTCTCTAAGCATATCGACTCAAATCTGATCTCAAATAAAACCCGATTAATTAACTCAATTAATCTTATCAGCTTTTCGGGTCTCACAAATTCAATAGACATTACTCCCTCTATCTTCATAAAACGAGTTTTTAAAACTCTTAAAATGATTTTGTAGCATAGAGAGCTTTCGAAAGATAAAAACATATTTGAAAACACTATCAGAGCTGCAAATATTTTAAAACTTTAAAAAAATTTTATTTAAAATGAACTTTTTAGAACAACCCGCTCTGATACCACTTGTTAGAATCAGTATGGATCGAAAACAGCCTTAGGAGTTCAGGAAGGGGGGGGGGGGGTTGAATGAAATCCTTTAGATTTTTATTTTTTGAAACTTTAAATGATTTTATAAGCGCCTCGCTTAACTCAGATCCGAGTTACCAGATCTGAGGTATCTCAGTCCCAAATCTGATTTCTTGACTAACAAGTAATGTGTGGAAATAAGTCGATCGATCAGTGAATGGTATAAATATAAATGCAATGATGTAATGTAAAAGTGCAAGGTTCAGAGTTTTTTTATGGAAGTTCGGATCTGAAGATCCTACGTCTCCCCTTCTTCCAAATCTGGAAGGCATACAGTAGAAGATTTGATCCGCAGACCCGATCATATTTGGGACTTATCCACTGCCCAAATCTGAACTCCTAGAATCTACACCAGCTCTCAGCTGTGTTCACTCAATCACTTCTTTTATGCCTCAGTGAGAAAGGCTACATACACAGAGTTTAAAATCTTCGTGCAAGACTCAGATTTGGTGTTTGGTTTGTGATTCACTCAACTATTCTAATCATCTCTCGGCTATTATGTGAGTGAATCTCTGTGTGTGTATGATTTACAATGTAAGCACAAGTCTCGAATATAAAATCTCACAAAACTAGGAAGTTCTTCTGGAAAGCTAAATTCAGCTCAATAGTCGACTGTTACAATAAGCTCCTCAGATCTGATAGTCGACTGCTTCGACTCTCTGTTTTTCTTCCCGTTTGAGCAACAACGCTCCTCTTCATCAGTTTTTCTTGTATAAATAGCATCTGTGCAAATCAATCCGTTGGACACAAGTTTCTTCCAGTTGGAAAAGTATTCTGACAAATTGTTCCTTGTGTCCTTTGTCTTTAAATGAGTTTGCAGGCTTTATTGACTTTAAGCTCCTTCATTAAATGCTCTTCGTCTTCTTGTGAATTGATGTGACAATACATCAGTTTGAATTTCCTTATTCAAACTGATTTACCCGTCAGCTTCGTCTGCTCCAAACCTTCAGATCTAATATGGCTCTGTTCAAGTCTGTTCCTCCAGATCTGACTTGGACTCTATTCAAGTCTGTTCCTCCAGATCTGGCTTGGACTCTATTCAAGTCTGTTTGTATATTGGCTCAGATCTGATTCCTTTGTTCTGCTCCAATGCTCCACGCAATTTAGCTCAGATCTGACATGTTCTTCTTAGATTCTCCAGCTCTCAACTGATCTTCTCTTCACATCTGATCCAGCTCTTCTTGTATTTTCCCGCTCGTTTCTGATTCGATTTGCTACAGTGTCATATCTGGTCAGCTTTGACTGCTTATGTGCATTATTCAGATCTGGTCAGTGCTACCCCCTCCGAAATGGTCCAACTAGCAAAACTCACTACTACACAGTGAGCTCCTCTGTTTTTGGCCAAATTCCTTCGTTTAGACCTCATAAAACGCGTTTGAAACTTTTCAGCTCAACCTGCGCACTTAAGTTAAATCGTTAGTACAATAGTAACAGATTTTGTATGAGTCAAAACTTAGATTCTGATCTGTAAAAACAGATCCAACAATCTCCCCCTTTTTGATTTACACAAAA
>KV012582.1:187052-197431 GCA_001598015.1 Dorcoceras hygrometricum | reverse complement strand
GCAGCTTGACGTACGAGAACTTCCCAGGAGGTCACCATCCCATGACTGTTCTCATCCTTGCATGCTTAACTCAACATATAAGGAGGCCTAGATTTCGAAATTTTATAACCATTAAAGCCCAAGTATGAGTTTTAAACACCTTTTGATTTAATTAGAGGGCAAACTTGTACTTTTTTTAATTTAAATCCATCGGGGTCATTATAGGCAATTTCATTAATTCTTAATCACAAATTTAAACACACCCTAGCCTCCATCTGATGTACCAGCCGTCTTCCCCCCTCCCTTAGCACACAAAATTTCGAAAATAATCAGCCTTTGAAGGAGCTTGGTGATCCATAGACGGTTGCGCCCCGAACTCGCACCTACAACGTTCGTACCTCGCAGATCAACGTCTTCTTCAACCCAGGCATGTGATATAAATTCCTTTGCTCAAAATTTAAATCATAATAACCCGTTTTATGAAAATTATGCATGAATGTTATGTGTATGCCTCGAATTTTTACATATATGTTCATATGTAATGCATGGGATTCACGGTTTTTGGCATGTCACGATTTCTCCTCTTGAGGCTTCGGTCATGGTAATTTCCAGGGGTGTTGGCTCGGTTCTAGGGGTTCCTAGGGGACTCATGGTGGTCTAGATTGAGGTAGGAAGGTGGCTAGGTGGTCGAACAAAGCGGATCAAGCCGTAAGAGTCGAGGGTGGCGCACCGCGCAGCATGGCTGGTGCGTCCACTTTCAGCGACCAGTTATCCCTGGTTAGCCCATAGTTTGAGACAAGGTCGGTCAGGTTAGGACCGTCTGGACCTGAGGGTGGTCCAATCGGAAGGGCTCCGGTAGTGGTGGCTGGATCAGGTAGAACGATCGTGAGAACCTGGAGGTGGTCGCGACGGCGCACATGAAGGGAAGGAGCACGGTTTAGGTTTTCTTTGGTGAATGGGTTCGGTTCGATTGAACCGACTGGTTCGGTTGGACCGGATTGGTTCATCGAGTCTCGAGTCAAATATTTTAAAATCGGTCTAAGTTATTTTATTTAGGGCCCTGTTATTTTAATTAATGCGTCATAGGTCCAAATTTTAAAGAAAATAGCCAGAAGGTCAAAATTGAGTCAAACCTTTGTAAATAATTTAAGTTATGTTTAATTTTAAGTTTTTAGTCAAAATTAGGGCTTTAGGGATTTTAAAAGTCAAAATACATTTTTAAAAAGTCCCAAATTGATTTTTAGAAGTCAAAATTGATTCTAATTAGTCCGTTTTAGTCTTGATTTTAAGAAATCAAAAATTTAAAGAAATTAGGCAAAAATGGGAAAAAGAGGTGAACATTCGTTTCATCGGCCGAGTTTAGAGCGATGTTTGGTCTAGAAGTGGTGAGCCAGGCCTCGGAATCAATCCTTGACCGAAGTAGAAATATGTAGAAGCCCGTAAATGCATGATTAATCATATATGTAGTATGCTAAGTACGTAAAAGTTTAAAGAAAAGAATTAATTATAAATTAATGGGATAAGCTTTTAAATTGCATGATTTTAAGAAATTCACGCATCATGAAATTTTATGAAACGATCAGGAATGTCCTTTTTAAGTTAAAAATCCGAGGAATTGAAGTGATGTGGAAAGTCTACGATGGGAGTTAACCGGGTGGCCAGGCCCGGGGATCCCCTGTTTTTAGGAATGATTTCAGGATTTCAGGGCCTATGGATCCCTCGTGTAACAGCGGGTTGAAGTGGCAGTTTTCAGGATGTGTGACATATAGGGATCCCGAGATAAGGTCGGGTGAACCACACCGCCACGTACGTTGGTTATTACGACTGATCAGTCACACGCTGCTCACATTCACTGATATGACTCATACGTTTTCTTTAAGGTTACGATATGCCATGCCTTATATGATATATGACATGTTATGATATGATTACATGATGAAATGTTTTAAGATCATGCACGCATCCATGTCTTTTACGTTATTTTAAATATAGTATATGCTTGCATGCGATGTTATTAGTATGTACTTCGTTATGCATTATGATAGAACATGCTGAGCCTCTAGGCTCACTAGGTTTAAATGGTGCAGGTGATGATCCTATTGATGAGTTCATTCCTACTGGCGGTGATGACCTCTGAGCACCGGTTGCAGCAGTACCGCGTGACTGCCTTTATGATTCAGTTTTATCATGCTGCAGTTTAGATACTGGTTTTTAAACATGTTGGCTTTTAGTATTCTTTTTACTCGATGATTTTACGATGTTGGATGTTTGAAGTTTTTAAATATTCCTTTATTTAAGCTTAATGTATTTTGAGAAAATGATTTAGAAATTGTTTTAGAAGGGAACGAGCCATATTTAAGTTTATGCTTCCGCAAATGTTTTAAAAAAAAATTCTAGAGTCTGGTTCGTTTCAGTTGGTATCAGAGCGGTGGTTCTGGTGGGGTACTTGCCTGCTTCCTGGAGCTCAGAAGTCGCACTACCAGTCTGTGAGTTTTATAATTTTATTATTTATGTTTATTTTAGTATGCTGCATGTTCTAGCCTAGCATGATTTTTGGCCTTAGAATTTTAAAAGAATAGAAGCTTAGTCATGCACTTCGATTTACGTTATAAGGTTTTGGTGTATCAGAACAATGCCTCCCCATCATGATATGAGCCAGCAGGATAATGCTACACCTCCTCCTCCCCCACCACCTCAGTTGACTCCGTATGAGCGAGCTAGCGTGGACATGCTAGCTGGGATTACCAGGCTATTAGAGCGTCAGTCAGAGCGACCCGGGAAGCCGCATGAGGAAGACGTTGTAGAGAGGTTCCGCAAGTAGGGACCCAAGGAGTTTGCTGGCACCATTGATCCACTTGTGATTGAGGATTGGATCCGATCCATGGAGACTATCTACAACTACATGGGTCTAGCGGACGCCGACAGGGTCCGTTGTGCTATTTTCATGTTGAAGGGAGACGCTGCTCTTTGGTGGAAGGGCGCAATGGTTGGACTGTATCTGGAGAGCCTATCTTGGGAAGAGTTCAAGAAAGTCTTTTACGGGAAGTATTTTCATGTAGATGCCCGGAGCCAGCTCATTCGGGAGTTTATGAGTCTCCGTCAGGGAGACAAGTCTGTTGCGGAGTATGTTCGGCAGTTTGAGCGGGGATATCCCTTTGTACCCGTGATTTCTACCATGGAGAGTGAGAAGCTGAGGCAGTTTACTGATGGACTGCGACCTGGCATCCGCCATGATGTCAACATGGCGGACGTGGGGACTTATATGGCGGCAGTGAACAGGGCTTACCGGTCCGAGAGGGGCCGGAAGGATATGAGGGAGGACTATCAGAGGAAGAGACAGATGCAGCAGCCCGCCAGGGGCCAGTCTTCACAGCCACCAGCAAAGAGACCTTTCCAAGGGCCTTCTAAGGGCCCATCTCAGCAGGGCCAGCAGAAGAAACAGAGGCCCCAGGGCCAGCAGCAGCAGCAGAAGCCCCAGGGCCAGCAGAGGCCACAACAGCAGGGGGCCAGCGCCCCAAGACCTGGAGAGTTTCCGGTTTGCAAGGAGTGCAATAAGCGGCATCCAGGACCTTGCATGGTAGGGACTGACAGGTGCTATCACTGCAAGGAGCCAGGGCATATCTGTTGGTGCAGTGGCGGATCCGGATCCCGTTCCCGTGGGAGTAGCGGAAGTTTCAAAATTTGCCCCGGAAACGTTCAATACATAACAATCAATGCATAAAAAATACATAGGATGTTTTAATGAAGGTTACCTTGCTGGTGTCTAGGCGCCTGGCTCCGACCAGAATCACAGGGAAACTGGCACTTCAAGGTAGGCGGCGGTAGATCTCCTAATCCGGTCTGCGACTGGATACAGGACTCCTTCGTCAGTCTGCACTAGAAGAGCTGACGAATTTGACACGAACGGAATCTCCTCGTTGACGTGATCGGAACAAGTCCAAACACGTGGGCACCGGCGGGCGGCGGCACGGCTGACGGCGGGCGGCGCGTGGTGGTCGGCGGCCGTGGGAGAGGGAGTGAGGAGAGGGGCGGCTATTGCTTGGGTTTAGAGTTCAAGTGTTTGTCATAATAACCCTAGGACAATAATAAGTAGACATGTGATGGGCTTGGACCGGCCCAATGGGCCTAGGTCAGGCCCAGGTCCATATGAACATTCGGTTCATTTCCATCACCGTGGCTTCATCATAAACGATCTGATCGGACCGATCTACACAGTTTCCAAAACTGAGTATTATGATGCGAAAACAATTTTTCAGACCACCTAGTCCAAAATTGCAGTTTAGCCCTTCAACTTTAGGGAAATCGCAATTTGACCCCTGTTGACTTTTAGGAAGTCGCACTCCCTAATTTCCTCCTCCTATGCTCAACACATTGAGCTCAGTTTCCATGCAAGAATCCTGAAGCCATTACTTGTGTGACCCTCAATGGTTCAGGGATACAGCTAGCCGTGGGCTCACAACCATTGTGACTCCGAAATCACAATTTCGGACTGACCCATCGGATCATGGTAAAGAACCTAGCAACATCGCCCCATGATCCCCTAGGTATCACTGATAGTGCCTGCAAGAACCAGTTGGTCGTGGTTAGCGTACAGTACGGTCCTTTCAACATATATATCCCGATCAGATCAACGACCATTGGTAAATCGAAAGTCGCTAGAGATCCAATAACTATGCATACATCTTGGAGATCAAATAGTGACATCACGAGTGTTACTAGGTAAACCCATTTACCTAAAACACATCTAGTACTCTGGCCAGAGATTTATCACACTATTATCTCCTCAGATAGCATAGGACATCCACGCATAAAAGCGAGCGGTGAATCCTCGACAACGTATCATCGACTCCTACATGCATCGGGACCTCACCCAATCTCGCCACCTAATGACCCCAAATGAGTCGGTAAACAGGTCAAAGTGAGGCACCTATCATGTAGAGTCTCAATGACGTTTCGAGTAGTGAGGACTAATCAGTACAACCAAGACATCGGACTTATCCACTTGACAAATGGTAACCACTTGGAAAGTCAGAACGAGGGTAGTTCGATAGATCACCAGCTCACTATCCATCTGCATGCTCAGAATATCACAATGTTCTCTACCAATGAAACATGGTACTTCACATCGCAGATGCTAGTCTCAAGCTCGGGCGGCCTTATCGTCATTTTGACGGCCCAATCGACTAGGAACGAGTTCAGAATACACAGTGACTATTAGATGTGTTTCATGATAGCCATCATATCCACTATCACATCTAACTTACACTATAGTGCACCCTAGGTCTTTATCCAACACAATTGTTAACATTATAACATAATGAAAATAAAGAATGCCATAAAAGAAATGTGAATTTAATAAATAAAGATCGTTATACAAAGAGTCAATAAAACCCACACGCCAGAAGTTGGCTAGTTGGGCATCTACTCTAACAATCTCCCACTTGCCCTAAATCCAACTACTCATCAGACGCAGTCCCATTGTTTCGCTATGTTTTTCAAACAACGGTCCGGGCAAGGGCTTCGTAAGTGGATCAGCAATGTTGTCTGCAGAGGCGACTCTCTCGACTGCTATGTCACCTCTAGCCACAATATCCCGGATTATGTGGTATTTCCTCAGTATATGTTTGGATCTTTGGTGAGACCTAGGCTCCTTTGCTTGCGCAACGGCACCCGTGTTGTTGCAGTACACCTGGACTGGACCAACTCCATCAGGAATTACGCCCAACTCTTGGACGAAATTCCTTATCCAAACGGCCTCCTTAGCAGCAGCTGATGTTGCGATGTACTCAGCCTCAGTGGTTGAATCCGCGATGGTGTCTTGCTTGGAACTCTTCCAAGAGACAGAACCACCATTGAGAATGAATACAAATCCAGAGGTTGACTTCGAATCATCCACGTCACATTGGAAGCTAGAATCAGTGTAGCCTTCCAATTTCAGTTCATCACCCCCATAGACCATGAACATATTCTTAGTCCTTCGTAAGTACTTAAGAATATCTTTCACGGCCTTCCAATGCATCTGGCCGGGGTTGGCTTGGTAACGGCTCGTGACACTCAGAGCATATGCGACATCCGGTCTTGTTGAGATCATGCCATACATAATACTACCTATTGCCGAGGAATATGGCACACGTGTCATACTCTCTATCTCCTCATCAGTCTTTGGACACATAGACTTAGATAGAGTGACCCCGTGGCACATAGGTAGGTGTCCTCTCTTGGACTCTTCCATAGAGAACCGCTTAAGTATGGTATCGATGTAGGTAGATTGGGTGAGTCCGAGCATCCTTTTCTATCTATCTCGATAGATCTGTATTCCAAGAATATAGGATGCTTCACCCATGTCCTTCATCGATAATCTACTAGACAACCACACTTTAGTTGACTGCAACATTCCTACATCATTCCCAATGAGTAGAATGTCATCAACATAAAGCACAAGGAATGTCACAGCATTCTTAACTACCTTCTTAACACGCATGGCTCCTCGGGATTCTTGATGAAACCAAATTCCTTAATTGTTTCATCGAATCTCAGGTTCCAACTCCTCGATGCTTGTTTGAGACCGTAGATCGATCTCTGAAGTTTGCATACTTTATGCTCATTTCCTACAGATGTGAAACCCTCAGGCTGCGTTATATAGATCTCTTCCTTAATGTTTCCATTAAGGAACGCAGTTTTCACATCCATTTGCCATATCTCATAGTCGTACCACGCGGCTATGGCAAGTAGTATTCTAATTGACTTGAACATTGCGACTAGTGAAAAGGTTTCATCATAGTCAACACCTTGCCTTTGAGTGTAACCTTTCGCGACCTAGTCGTGCCTTGTAGGTCAGTACCTTACCATCAGGCCCGAGTTTTCTCTTGTATATCCATTTGCACCCAATAGGAACTATTCCTTCGGGAGGATTAACAAGGAGTCCAAACTTGGTCGCATGCATTGAGTCAATCTCAGATTGCAATGCTTCAAGCCATAAATTGAATCAGCATCGGAAATTGCCTCCTTGAAAGTTCTTGGATCACATCCAATAACTTGATCATTTTGATCATCTTCAAGGAGGAAACCATATCTATCAGGAGCCCTAGGAACCCTTTCAGATCTCCTAGGTGCGACCATTTCTGGTACTGGTTCTTGAGGTTCGTGAGATTCACTTGGTACTTCAGATGGTACTCGAACCTCTTCGAGTTCTAATATCTTGCCTTTTCTATCAAGCAGAAACTCCCTTTCCATAAAGGTGGCATTTCTAGAAACAAACACTTTAGTTTCATTGGGATAGTAGAAGTAGTATCCAATAGGATTCTTTGGATACCCAATGAAGTAACATAAGATGGATCTATTATCCAGCTTATCTCCCACTGTCTGCTTCACGTAATTAGGACATCCCCAAATCCTCATGTATGAGTATTTGGGCGGCTTGCCCATCCATATCTCATATGGAGTCTTATCCACCGCCTTGGTGTGGACATTGTTCAACAACATCATCGCCGTTTCGAGCGCATAGCTCCAAAACGAGGTAGGAAGTTCAGTGAAGCTCATCATAGATCGAACCATGTCCATCAAGGTTCGATTACGACGCTCCGCTACACCATTGAGTTGTGGTGTGGCCGGAGGGGTCCACTGTGAGAGAATCACATTCTCTTTAAGATAGTCTTGAAATTCAGCACTCAAGTATTCTCCACCTCGATCGGATCGAAGTGCTTTGATACTTTTCCCTAACTGATTTTCTACTTCAGCCTTGAATTCTTTGAACCTTTCAAAGGATTCAGACTTGTGCTTCATTAAGTACAAGTACCCATACCTAGAGTGATCAGCATGTGTGACCGTACTTAGTACCAATGCTAAGTGGGCCACACACATCTGTATGGATCAAATCCAATAGGCCATGAGCACGTTCAGGCTTGCCCTTGAAGGGTTGTTTAGTCATTTTTCCTTTGAGACAAGACTCACAAGTCGGTAGGGAGTTAATGTCCGACATATCAAACATGTCACTCCTAACCAATTTGTTCATCCTACTTAGGGAAATATGACCTAGCCTAGCGTGCCAAAGTTGTGCTGGGTTCAAGCTATCGTTTTTCCTTTTAATTGTTGTTGTATGTGTTTCCACATCGCGAGTTGGAACTTCTTTTAATTTTAAGGTGTATAAATCGTTTTCGCGTTCCCCAATTCCAATCAAACATTCATTATTGTATATATTGCAAATCGAATTAGCAAAATGACATGAATATCCATCACTATCAAGCATAGAAACAGAAATAATGTTTTTTATTAATTCGGGAAAAAATAAAACGTTTCTCAATAACAACTTAAAATTCGAAGACAGAAATAAATAAACATCTCCTATAGCTACTGCAGCAACCCTTGCTTCATTGCCCAGCCTCAAGTGGGTCTCACCCTCTCTAAGACGTCGGCTTCTTGTCATCACCTGCAAATCATTGCAGATATGAGATCCACATCCGGTATCAAGTACCCAAGAAGTCGAACTAAGAGACATATTAATTTCAATGTAGAAAATACCTTTTGCAGTTCGCAACTGCTCGAGGTACTCCTTGCAGTTCCTCCTCCAATGCCCAGGCTTGTGGCAGTGGTGACCAATATCCTAATACTTATTTGGCTTGGAAGCCTTTGCCTTTGGCTTCTTGGTGGGTTTTTCCTCCTTCGCAGGGGCAGAACGCTTCTTACCCTTGCGTTTGGGCCCCTTCTTCGCTGAGGAAGAAGAGCCCAAAAGGAGGACGGGCTTGTCCTTCTTTATGGTCCCCTCGAAAACTACAAGCATGTTCACCACCTCTTCAAAGGTGGAATCCAGCTTGTTCATGTTAAAGTTGACCACAAAGGGGTCGAAAGCAGTAGGGAGTGAGAGGAGAAGCAGATCCACTGACAGCTCATGTGGAATTGTGATATTAAGGCACACCAACTTTTCAATAAGCCCAATCATACGAACCCCATGCTCGCGGACCGAAGTCCCATCGCGCATGCGGCTCGTCATAAGCTCCTTGACAGTGGTGAACCTCTCAGTCCGAGAGTTCTCCCCATACAGCTCTTTGAGATGAAGGTGTATGTCAGCAGCATACACCGTCTTCTCGAAACGCCGCTGCATTTTGTTGGACATCGATGCCATCACCTAGCATCGAGTCTTAAGCTCGTCATCCCACCATTTGTTGAGCTTTGTCAGTTCCTCAGGGCTCATGTCGGCAGGGGCTTCCTTCGGAGGGCTCTTCTCTAACGTGTAGAGGAGTTTCTCCGAAGCCAATACAATATTGAGGTTTCGAAGCCAGTCTTGGTAGTTCAGACCAGTGAACTTGTTGCTATCCAGTATAGCAGCAAGTGGATTTTTGATCGAAGACTTTATATAAGCAGTTTATACTGAAAGGAAAAACAGACATGCATTACTAACTATATATGAAAAACGCTAAGACATAAAACAAGGTCATTTAGTTTTATGAATTACCCTCCCACTATTTTAACGATTTCACCACCCTGTAATGAAATCGAGAAAGCAAGTTTCCTTAGTGGGTACACAGAGTCCAATCAAGCGATCATGGTCCCGAATAATATCAGCCAACCATGACCCTTAAAAGGTAGAGCCCAATTGCAACCGGTGCAACCTCCATGTATTTACCTCACGTCCAGTAAGGGACCAATAATATGACGCTGATTACTATCACGTGTCAAGATGACCAATCAATGTCGAGTTGTGAAGGACGGTCCCCTTAACGTCCCCAATATTATGAGCCAACGTTAAAGGGAGTTCCAACCAACTCACAGCGAGTGTCAATGACCTGTACAGCTTTCCGGCATACATAACCCCCTCAATAATATGAGCCGGGCCATGTATACGGGTAGCATCGACGTACTCCCATTGTTGATGGAAGGTAGGAAAACTTAAACAAATTTAAATTCCCTTAGTTTATCGAATAAACTTTGAATCTTTATATAAATTTTAAATCATATTTAAAATGAGGGATTTTAATTTTGAACTTAGGTCTCATTAATTTTAAATCACAATTTAAAATGCGGATTCAACAAACATACATCGCATATATAAAATTTTGGATGATCGATAGCGAGAGCTATGCGGTCCGTGGTTGCCAATCACGGACCTAGGTCCAGTCCTAGGTGAAATGCAGTATGCAATGCAATCCTATTACATTTGCTTCCAGTTTTACAAATCTTCGATCTTCAATATCTTTGATCATCATCTCCACCATCTTCAAAAGTCCTCCCACTAAATCTAATATTTACAATTAAATATCCATGACACGTTGGGATACAATTTTAAAGGGGTGGGAACGGGCCATAAACCAGGCCCACTTAGAAATAATATCAACAATATTACAACCAAAATTCGCAAAACCTAGCATACACCTAACACATTGGGCACGGCTCTCGATCATCCCAAA
>KV012582.1:166563-185393 GCA_001598015.1 Dorcoceras hygrometricum | reverse complement strand
TTGGTCCAACTAAAATGGCCCAATAGCAAATATTGGCCCGAAAACTCCTCGGGCTGCTTGGGACAGGCCCGAAACGAACCGTAGAAGTCAAAAATAGTGTCGCAACCCCGCCTGGGGTCCCCCGCACGGTGTCGCCGCAGCCTGCATAGCGTGCGGCACGGTCGGCCATCGGCACTGTAGCTGTGCGCAGCTATAGTGCCCCCGTGCGCACGATACAGTGCCGCTGTGCGAACGCTACAGCGCCTCCGTGCGCATGCTACAGCGCCGCCGTGCGCACGCTACAGTGCCCCTTTTTTTTTTTGATTTTCGAAAAATTTGTGATTTGATGCAATAAGGCACAAATTATGTATTGATAGATCCGAGCCTTGGCTCTGATACCACTGTTGGTGCAGTGACGGATCCGGATCCCGTTCCCGGGGGCACAGCGGAAGTTTCAAAATTTGCCCCGGAAACGTTCAATACATAACAATCAATGCATAAAACATACATAGGATGTTTTAATGAAGGTTACCTTGCTGGCTTCTAGGCGCCTGGCTCCGACCAGAATCACAGGGAAACTGGCACTTCAAGGTAGGCGGCGGTAGATCTCCTAATCCGGTCCACGACTGGATATAGGACTCCTTCGCCAGTCTGCACTAGAATAGCTGACGAATTTGACACGAATGGAATCTCCTCGTCGACGTGATTGGACTTGCACCGGCGGCGGGCGACGGCACGACGGACGGCGGGCGGCGCGTGGTGGTCGGCAGCCGTGGGAGAGGGAGTAAGGATAGGGGCAACTATTGCTAGGGTTTAGAGTTCAAGTGTTTGTCATAATAACCCTAGGACAATAATAAGTAGACATGTGATGGGCTTGGACCGGCCCAATGGGCCTAGGTCAGGCCCAGGTCCATATGAACATTCAGTTCATTTCCATCACCGTGGCTTCATCATAAACGATCTGATCGGACCGATCTACACAGTTTCCAAAACTGAGTATTATGATGCGAAAACAATTTTTCAGACCACCTAGTCCAAAATTGCAGTTTAGCCCTTCAACTTTAGGGAAATCGCAATTTGGCCCCTGTTGACTTTTAGGAAGTCGCACTCCCTATATTCCTCCTCCTATGCTCAACACATTGAGCTCAGTTTCCGTGCGAGAATCCTGAAGCCAGTACTTGTGTGACCCTCAATGGTTCAGGGAAACAGCTAGCCGTGGGCTCACAACCATTGTGACTCCGAAATCACAATTTCGGACTGACCCATCGGATCATGGTAAAGCGCCTAGCAACATCTCCCCATGATCCCCTAAGTATCACTGATAGTGCCTACAAGAACCAGTTGATCGTGGTTAGCGTACAGTACGGTCCTTTCAACACATATATCCCGAAAAAAAAATGGGTTTCCAGATTTCATCACTTAGATTCGAAGGTTAAATTACATGCTAACTAAACTCCCATAAGATGAGATTAGACGATTAATTGTGAGCAGAGAGCCTCACAATTTTCCTGTAGATGCCCAGAGCCAGCTGATTCGGGAGTTTATGAGTCTCCGCCAGGGAGACAAGTCGGTTGCCGAGTATGTGAGGCAGTTGGAGCGAGGGTGTACCTTTGTGCCCTCGATTGCTACAGTTGAGAGTGAGAAGTTGAGGCAGTTTACTGATGGACTGCGACCTGACATCCGCCACGATGTCAACATGGCCGATGTGGAGACTTATATGGCGGCAGTGAACAGAGCTTACCGATCTGAGAGGGGTCAGAAGGATATGACGGAGGATTTTCAGAGGAAGAGACAGATGCAGCAGCCCGTCAGGGGCCAGTCTTCACAGCCACCAGCAAAGAGACCTTTTCAGGGGCCTTCTAAGGGCCCATATCAGCAGCAGCAGAGGCCGCAGGTCCAGCAGAGGCCGCAGCGGCAGGGGGCCAGCGCCCCTAGACCTGCAGAGTTTCCAGTCTGCAAGGAGTGTAATAAGCGACATCCAGGACCTTGCATGTTAGGGATTGACAGGTGATTTCACTGCAAGGAGCCAGGGCATATCTCTTGGAACTGCCCTAAGAGGAGTCAGGCCACTGGTCGCGTGTTCGTGATGCAGGCTGAGGCAGCAGATCCAGACACGAATTTTCTTACAGGTATTCCGTTTTAGATTTCCGTACCATGTTTTGCGCTATCTGAGTGTTTTGGAATTGCGTGTTAGGTGGAACACTGCTAGTAAACTTGTTGCCTTAGTTGCTAGGTGAACATAGGTGGGAACTGGAAGACTCCTAGTACTTGGCTTAAGAACTCTGACGGATAGGACTAGTGAACTTAGAACTGTTTTATGTATCTAATTTGCCTTTTGGGATTTAGTATGACCGTAAACGCGTACCTGTATGACGTTCTATTTCAGGAGAGATTCGTGTGCATGGGGTCACTACACTCGCTTTTCTAGACTCAGAGGCGACCCACTCGTTTATCTCGTGTGCATTCACACAGAGGATGGGGATTATTCTGGAGAGCATGGGGGTAGCTCTCGCCGTGGCGGTTCCTTCAGGAGAGGAGTTGATGACGACCAGCGTCGTGCAGGGTTTGACGATGACGTTTCAGGACCACGCAGTTAGATCAGATTTGGTCGTTTTGCCGATGACAGGATTCGACCTCATCCTAGGCTTGGATTGGCTGACAGAGTTTGGTGCTGTGATTGATTTTCAGCAGAGGACAGTTTCTATCAGACCGCCAGGGCAGGAGGCTTTCTTATTTGAGGCAGCTAGGAGGCTGCGGAAGCCCAGATTTATATCTTTTCTTCAGGCCAGGAAGCTAGTTGAGCATGGATGTCAGGCTTTCTTGGCCAGCGTTACGTCTTCTGGAGATTTAGCAGGCCCTTCACTATCTGATGTGGAGGTAGTCAGAGAATATGCAGATGTGTTCCCTGATGATGTAGTGGGAGTTCCACCGGAGCGAGAGGTGGAGTTTTCTATTGAGCTGATGCCAGGGATAGTGCCTATCTCTAAGGCACCTTATCGATTGGCTCCTACCGAGATGAAGGAGCTTAAGGAGAAGATTCAGGAGTTGCTTGATAAGGGGTTCATTCGCCCTAGATTTTCTCCATGGGGCGCACCAGTGTTATTTGTGAAGAATAAGGATGGTAGCATGAGGTTGTGCATCGACTACCAAGAGCTGAACAGAGTCATAGTGAAGAATAAGTATCCACTCTCGAGGATTGAGGATTTATTCGATCAGTTGTAGGGAGCTTCAGTGTTCTCGAAAATTGATCTGAGATCCGGCTATCATCAGCTGAGAGTTGGAGAGGAGGACGTGTCCAAGACTACTTTTAGGACAACCACTACGAGTTTTTGGCGATGCCGTTTGGCTTGACGAATGCCCCAGAGATTTTCATTGATCTGATGAACAGGGTATTCCAGCAGTATCTAGACCAGTTCGTCATTGTGTTCATCGACGATATTCTGATTTATTTGAGGAGCTTTGAGGAGCATAGGCAGCACTTGCAGACGGCTTTGCAGAATTTGAGGGAGCATATATTGTATGCCAAGTTCATCAAGTGCAAGTTTTGGTTAGAGCAGGTGGCTTTCTTAGGGCATATTGTGTCGAGAGATGGGATTTCTGTTGACACATCGGCATAGGCAGCACTTGCAGACGGCTTTGCAGAATTTGAGGGAGCATATATTGTATGCCAAGTTCATCAAGTGCAAGTTTTGGTTAGAGCAGGTGGCTTTCTTAGGGCATATTGTGTCGAGAGATGGGATTTCTGTTGACACATCGAAGGTGGAGGCAGTGCAGAACTGGGGGATTCCGAAGAATGCAGTGGAGATTCGTAGTTTCTTAGACTTGACAGGTTATTATCGCAAATTCATCAAGGGCTTCTCTTCGGTTTCAGTGCCCTTGACAGCCTTGACCAGGAAGAATGCGAAATATGTATGGAGTCCCGATTGTCAGAGGAGCTTTGATCAGCTGACGGAGGCCCTTACTTCAGCACCAGTGTTAGCTATGGCAGTGGACCACGAGGAGTTTGTGGTTTACACAGATGCGTCTTTGAGAGGTTTGGGTGCAGTTCTGATGCAGGGCGGCAAGGTTATTGCATATGCGTCAAGGCAGCTGAAGAGTTATGAGCAGAACTATCTGACGCATGATTTGGAGCTTGATGCAGTTGTGTTTGCGCTGAAGATTTGGAGGAACTATTTATACGGCGAGAAGTGTCAGATATTCACCGACCACAAGAGACTCAAGTACTTCTTCACCCAGAAGGAGCTGAACATGAGGCAGGGAGATGGTTGGAGTTGGTGAAGGATTATAACTGTGACATTATCTACCATCCGGGTAAGGCTAATGTAGTGGCAGACACTTTGAGCCGGAAGACTGCAGTGGTGGATTGTTTATTAGTTGAGAGGCCACTACAGACTGAGATAGAGAAGTTTGGTCTAGAGATTTTTTCAGGAGGCTGTGCACCGAGTTTGGCAGCGCTCACTATTCAGCCGACCCTTCGTGAGCGGATCAGAGAGGGGTAGGCCTCCAATGAGCAGTTACAGCAGTGGAGGCAGCGTGATGTGGAGAGAGGACGAGGTCTGTATACTGTTGAGGATGGGATAGTCCGTTTCAGAGGCCGGATGTGGGTGTCGAGCACTGATTCGTTGAGAGCCAAGATCTTATCTGAGGCTCATGCATCGACATACTCCATCCACCTAGGGAGTACGAAGATGTACCGAGATTTACATACTTTGTATTGGTGGCCATTGATGAATAAAGACATAGTGAGATTTGTGTCTGAGTGCTTGACCTGTCAGCAGGTTAAGGCGGGGCATCAACGTCCAGCAGGGTTGTTGCAACCACTTCCCATTCCTGAGTGGAAGTGGGAGTTTACGATGGATTTTGTGGTTGGATTGCCCAGGAGTCCCAGAGGGTTCACGGCTATATGGGTGATTGTGGATAGACTCACCAAGTCAGCGTACTTCTTACCGGTGAAGACTACTTTCACCCTGACACAGTACGCAGAGCTTTATATCCGAGAGGTGGTCAGACTGCATGGCATACCAGTCTCGATAGTGTCGGACAGAGACATCAGATTCACATCAGCGTTCTGGAGGAGTTTGCATGCCGCCTTGAGGACGAGATTGTCATTCAGTACCGCATTTCATCCGCAGACCGATGGACAGTCAGAGATGGTCATTCAGATTTTGGAGGATTTACTGAGAGCTTGCGTCATCAATTTTCAGGGTACGTGGGACTCGAGATTACCGCTGGTAGAGTTCACGTACAACAACAGCTTTCAGGAGTCGATTGGGATGGCTCCGTATGAGGCGCTGTATGGGAGGAGATGCAGATCTCCCGTACATTGGGACGAGGTTGCCGAGAGAGTGCTTACTGGGCCGGAGTTAGTGCAACAGACAGCGGATGTTGTGACAAGGATTCGGGACAGGATGAGGACAGCCCAGAGTCATCAGAAGAGTTATGCTGATCAGAGTCGACGAGATCTGGAGCTATCTGTGGGAGATCATGTGTTTGTGAGGATATCGCCCATGAAGGGCGTGATGCGCTTTGGCCGGAGGGGCAAGCTTAGCCCTAGGTTTATTGGGCCATTCGAGATCTGGAGAGGGTGGGTACACTGGCTTATCGGGTAGCGTTACCACCCAGTCTATCAGCGGTGCATAATGTCTTCCATATCTCGATTCTGATGAAGTACATTCCGAACCCGTCTCATGCACCCAGTCTATCAGCGGTGCATAATGTCTTCCATATCTCGATTCTGATGAAGTACATTCCGAACCCGTCTCATGTATTGGATTTCGAGCCGCTCCAGTTGGCACCAGACATATCTTTTGAGGAGCGACCGGTTCAGATTCTAGTTATGGAGGAGCGTAGGCTGAGAGCGTGGAGTATTCCAATGGTCAAGGTCTGGTGGCAGAACCACTCGAAGGATGAGGCTACCTGGGAGACCGAGACCGATATGCGGACGCGCTACCCGGAGTTATTTGATACGTACTCAATTTCGGGGACAAAATTCCTATAAGGGGGGAGAGTTGTAACGCCTAGAATTTCTTGACTTCGTAGAAATGAGTGCATGACTAGGGGGAAAATATTTTTAGATGATTACATGCCTTACTATATGATTTATTTATGATTTTATGCTGAATGGTATGCATGTGTTATTCTTCAGCCTGCTTGAGCTACGGACGTGTGGACGAGATTAGGGTCGACCGGAATAAAGATAATTTTAGATTTTAAGTTATGAGATTTTTAAGAATGAATATATTTTATTTTTAAGCAAATATTTTCGGAAATTAGGATTTTTATAATTATTTTGGAGGGGAACCCGTTTTTCGCCAATACGGGCTGTCATATTGAGTTTTAAGGCATTTTAAATTATAATAGGCCTAGATTTCAAAATTTTATAACCACTAAAGCCCAAATATGAGTTTTAAACACCTTTTGATTTAATTAGAGGGCAAACTTGTACTTTGTTTAATTTAAATCCATAGGGGTCATTATAGGCACTTTCCTTAATTGTTATTCACAAATTTAAGCACATCCTAGCCTCCATCAGATGTACAATCCGTCTTCTCCCCTCCCTTAGCACACAAAATTTCGAAAATAATCATCCTTTGAAGGAGCTTGGTGATCCATAGCCGGTTGCGCCCCGAACTCGCACCTACAACGTCCGTACCTCGCAGATCAACGTCATCTTCAACCCAGGCATGTGATATCAATTCCCTTGCTCAGCATTTAAATCATAATAAACTGTTTTATGAAAATTATGCATGAATTTTATGTGTATGCCTCGAATTTTTACATCTATGTTCATATGTCATGCATGGGATTCACGGTTTTTGGCATGTCACGCTTTCTCCTCTTGAGGCTTCGGTCATGGTAATTTCCAGGGGTGTTGGCTCGGTTCTAGGGGTTCCTAGGGGACTCATGGTGGTCTAGATCGAGGTAGGAAGGTGGCTAGGTGGTCTAATGAAGCGGATCAAGCCGTAAGAGTCGAGGGTGGCGCACCGTGCAGCATGGATGGTGCGTCCACTTGCAGCGACCAGTTCTCACTGGTTAGCCCACAGTTTGAGACAAGGTCAGTTAGGTTAGTACTGGATGGACCTAGGGGTGGTCCAGTCATAAGGGCTCCGGTAGTGGTGGCCGGAGCAGGGAGAACGATCACGAGAACCAGGAGGTGGTCGCGGCGGCGCGCATGAAGGGAAGGAGCACGGTTTAGGTTTTCTTTGGTGAATGGGTTCGGTTCGATTGAACCTGCTGGTTCGGTTGGACCGGATTGGTTCATCGAGTCTCGAGTCAAATATTTTAAAATCGGTCTAAGTTATTTTATTTCGGGACTTGTAATTTTAATTAATGCGTCATAGGTCCAATTTTAAAGAAAATAGCCAGAAGGTCAAAATTGAGTCAAACCTTTTTAAATAATTTAAGTTATGTTTAATTTTAACTTTTTAGTTAAAATTAGGGCTTTAGGGATTTTAAAAGTCAAAATATATTTTTAACAAGTCCCAAATTAACTTTTAGAAGTCAAAATTGATTCTAATTAGTCCATTTTAGTCTTGATTTTAAGAAATCAAAAATTTGAAGAAATTAGGAAAAAAAGGGAAAAACCGGTGAACATTCATTTCATCGGCCGAGTTTAGAGCGATATTTGGTCTAGAAGTGGTGAGCCAGGCCCCGGAATCAATCGTTGACTTAAGTGGAAAAATGTAGAAGCCCGTAAATGCATGATTAATCATATATGTAGTATGCTAAGTACGTAAAAGTTTAAAGAAAAGAATTAATTAAACAATAACGGGCTAAGCTTTTAAATTGCATGATTTTAAGAAATTCATGCATCATGAAATTTTATGAAACGATCAGGCATGTCCTTTTTAAGTTAAAAATCCGAGGAATTGAAGTTATGTGGCAATTCTACGATGGGAGTTAACCGGGTAGCCGTGCCCGGGGATCCCCTGTTTTTAGAAATGATTTCATGATTTCAGGGCCTATGGATCCCTCGTGTAACAGCGGGGTGAAGTGGCAGTTTTCAGGATATGTTACATATAGGGATCCCGAGGAAAGGTCGGGTGAACAACACCGCCACGTACATTGGTTATTACGACTGATCAGTCACACGCTGCTCACATTCACTGATATGACTCATACGATTTCTTTCAGGTTACGATATGCCATGCCTTATATGATATATGACATGTTATGATATGATTACATGATGAAATGTTTTAAGATCATGCACGCATCTATGTCTTTTACGTTATTTTAATTATAGTATGTGCTTGCATGTGATGTTATTAGTATGTACTTCGTTATGCATTACGATAGAGCATGCTGATCCTCTAGGCTCACTAGGTTTAAATGGTGCAGGTGACGATCCTGTTGATGACTTCATTCCGACTGGCGGTGATGACCTCTGAGCGCCAGTTGCAGCAGTACCCCGTGACCGCCTTTATGATTCAGTTTTGTCATGTTGCAGTTTAGATACTGGTTTTTAAACATGTTGGCTTTCAGTATTATTTTTACTCGATGATTTTACGATGTTGGATGTTTGACATTTTTAAATATTCCTTTATTTAAGCTTAAGGTATTTTGAGAAAATGATTTAGAAGGGAACGAGCCATATTTAAGTTTATGCTTCCGCAAATGTTTTAAAAAAATATTCTAGAGTCTTGTTCGTTTCAATCAGATTCTCATCAGATTTGGTTTAGCTGCAGTATATTGGATCACATATGGTTCAGCTACAGTACCAGATCTGGTTCAGCTACAGTATCAGATCTGGTTCGTCTCTAAGTCAGATCTGCACATCTCAGTTAAACTGTTAGTAAATAATTAGCAGGTTTTGTGTATTTAAAAATTCATATTCTAATCTGTAAACACAGATCCGACAATCTCTCCCTTTTTGATTTACACAAAACCTGAATAAACATATGCACGAATGTTTATGGTTTGAAATATTTACTCCCCATTTTTGTGGGAATCAAAAAGGGTTATGAAATCTTTTCTTCCCTTCAAGATTTAAAAACAAGTCTCCCCCTCAATGCAGCAAGGGGTATATTTACTTTTGTAAAGAAACCGATTTTTGGGAAGACATTTTTCGAAAAGCAGCATGCGTGATATTTGAAAAACAGATTCTGTGCTACTTGAAAATTCTCCTATATTCAGACCAGAGGAGTAATTGAGGATTCAATTTACAGAATCTCTTCCATTTTTCTCTAAGATTTAGCCTTGCCAAACCTAGAGTGTGAGACCTGGAATTGTATAAGATTAATTTGGTTGGAATTAATCGGTTTTTAGTGATTTGTGGTGGTTTAGATCTCTGTTTGTAAGTTTGGCTGGCATTTTCGGGTCAGATTTCACATTTTAAGCAATTCTGGAAGTTTTCGTAATTTTGATTTGGGTAAAAGCTGGTTTTGTGGAAAAAGCTGGTCGGTGGCGAAAACCAGTCGCAGCGTGTAATTGTATCACGGGAGATCAAACGCCGTCGTTTTAGTGGAATCTGGATGCGTTGTGTCAAGTGAAAGCTGGTAGCGTGTTTGTATCCAGCTGCTGCTTTATTTTGTGTATTGAGGGCAAAACGATAGTGTTTCGATAAGTTGGCGCGACGTAGTTTGGATGTTGCGACTGGTACCAGCTGCGAGGATTTGTTCGCGTTTGTGTCGACTGGTTGTCCAGCTGAGAGCAGATGTCAACGATGGTCAACTTTACTGTAGCTTGCGTCTGGTTGTTTTGTGCGAGAACTAGCGACTGGATGACATAAGCTATGCGACGCCGTTTTATTAGGTTAGAACGCACCGTTTTGATGCAACGTCTGGTATCAGTTTTTGAGTGTTATACAATCCATATTTTGGATTTGAGAACCAGCCGATGGTTTTAGGCGACCAGCTGGTGGCAGATTTGATGACGTAAGCGATGCGACGTCGTTTTGTTAAGTCGCTGCGACATCGTTTTGATTAGCGTTGTTTGAAAATTCAGCAGCTGGTTTCTTTGCGTCTGCTGGTTGGATTTGTTTGTAGTATACCTGCTGGTTTAGGCGGTGGATGTTTCTAACCAGCTTGTGCGAGATTTATATAAGAAAGACTTGATCTTCGATTTGAGATATCAGATTCCATACTTAGAATATTTTCCCCGATTGTGTTCTTCGCTTCGAACCCTAGGTTACTGTTCACAGTAGATTTTCTTCGGCAATTCCCATTGTTTCCGACCGTTGTTTGGTACGTTCGAGGTAGCGTTCGCTGTGAGCAGGTAGCTTCGAATTGTTGTAAGATCTTAGCTTTAGTAAGTTGATTTAAGCTCCCTGTTAAGTGGTATTGATGGGATTGATCGCTGGTTGAGTTGTAACTCCCGGCAGTACCTTCTGTGTATTTGAGTCCCGATGATTTATCCCCTGTGTGCCTTGACAGGTTGTTGTTCAGCTTTCTCGGGACCTTTGTTGTGGTAATTATTACACAGAGGTAAAAGGTACGGATTGGAGTTTCTAATACAGCGATGTTATGGCTTGGATAATTTGTGAGATGGCTATTTCTGGCTGCTGTTTTGTGAGATGATTGTTGGGTATGTGGTGTATACTTGCTGATGCTATTATTGTTTCGCATATGTTTATATGCTTGTTATTCCAGCATGTTGCATACACGCATTTTCATCTCCGTTCTGCTTTTGCAGCCATTGCTTAGTTGTTATTGTTCTGTTTACTTACCATGATGCGAGGGCGAGCGGCAATACCGCACTCTCATCTCCCTACTGGGATTTGTTAGCCAACATGTGCCGAGTGGTTAACTACCACAGTTCATGGGCGAGGAAACGGCAGGTTGAGTTGTTGATGCGTCTAGTAAGGGTGGGCGAGTAGGGGTGAGTGGGTAGCACCCACATGTCCTACACTCACCGTGGCCACATATTCTGTTGCAGATACCGTTGAGCTGTTGTTTCTTTCCTCATCCATAGCATCTGCATTTTATTCGTGATGTTTACTGCTGTTTATAGTTGCTCTCCGTACTGGGGTTTGACCCCATGTCCCTCTGGGGCATTGTTGTTTTCCTTGTTGTGTTGTTTTCAGGAAACCCAGGTTTTACAGCTGGTCGTGGTTTTAGCCTAGCTGGAGGTGCCCTAGGAGGTGGTTAGATTATCCCAGTAGCGTTAAGCATATTTATATGTATCGGTCCAGTTAGCCGGGGAGATGCCCTGTGCTTCGTTGGTGTATTTGATTGTTGGAGTCTGATACTTGTTTTATGCTATACTGTTATTGTTGTGGTGATTTTAGTAAACTGTGATTCTATTTTGAGTATCGCGCTATTTTAAATTATATTATTTCAAACCGTCAGGCCAAAAGAGAAAATTTTACCCGCTTTTTGATAGCTTCCGCATGTGTTTTGGTGTTTTTACTCTGTTTAGAGCACGAGGCCTGACATTTTTGGTATCAGAGCTTAAGCTGGGATAAGCTCAATTTACTTGATCACACTTGAGTCTAGGCACAGTGTTGTGTGTTGCATGTGCTTGACTATGTGATTATGTGCTGCATCTTGTTGTGCTATCTATGCTGTATCTGTTCTGTTTTGCTTGATCATGTTGAGTGTTTTCGTAGATGCCGCCTAGACGTCGCGGTAGAGGTAGGGGCAGTTTGAGGAATCGGCAGGACAGAATGAAGATCGGCGTAGCGCTCCTAGCCATTCTCGTAGTCGGCATGAGGAGTAGGAGGAAGTTGGTGACTTGCCTCACCCGGTGGAGCGGATGGATGTTGTTATAGCACGGTTTCAGCGGATGAACCCTCCAGTCTTTAATGGTGATGAGTCCAGTGAGGATGCGGACTCGTGGCTCCGTAACATCATTGGCTTTTTGATCGGGTGCAGTATGATGATGATCTTCGGCTGAGTTTAGCGACCCTCTTGCTTAGGAAGGCTGCAGAGTGCTGGTGGCGAGGTGCTTCGAGTACCTTGTTGGATACCGGTTTTGGGATCTCTTGGGATAGTTTTTGCGAGACCTTTCGGCAGGAGTATGTGCCCGAGTCTTATGTGAACGCCCGTGAGCGGGAGTTCGATCACCTGGAGCAGGGTTCCATGACTGTTCGGGAGTATGCTAGGAAGTTTTATTCTCTGTTGGCATACGTTGCCCATGTTTCTGGCCGGGAGAGGGCCAAGCGGACTCGATTTCTTGAGGGCTTGAATGAAGAGTTGTATCATATGGTTTTGACTAGTAAGCCCAAGACTTACGCTGAGGCTGTGGACAGTGCCATAGACATCGAGGAAGGTTTTCATAGTCTTCGTGCTCGTAGTCAGCAGGCAGCGCCGGGTGGTCGTCCTGCTATTCAGGGAGCGTAGTCTTCACAGTCCTCCCAGTCAGCCTATCAGCCCCAGCAGCAGCAGCAGCCACAGGTGGCTCAGCAGTCTGGCCGTCAGAGGTTTCGACCCCAAGGTCAGCAGTTCAGGAATAAGTCGGGTTCTGGCTCTTCTGGTTCAGGCAGTTCGAGTAGCAGTGGATATCGGACTGAGTTTTTTGGCTTTTGCGGTATGAAGCATCCTTCCACTCAGTGTGTAGGTGTGCAGGGTTCCTGCAACCTTTGTGGTTAGTACGGGCATTTTGCGAGAGTGTGCCCATCAGCTGGATCACAGCAGATCGAGGCCCATCCTCAGGGTCGTGTAGGTCAGTCTAGGGGTCTTTCCCCTCAGTTTCCGCCGCCCCGATTGGGTGAGACTCAGTTTAGGCTGTTTCAGCAGCCTGGTCCGTCGCGGTTCGGACAGTCTTCTTAGCCTTTCTTCTCTGGACCCCAGCATGCTCAAGTTAATGCCATCACTAGGGAGCAGGCCGAGGAGACACCGAGTCGGGTGATCGCAGGTACTTGTCTTGTTTTTGATTTTCCTGCGCGTGTGTTGTTTGACACTGGTGCATCGCATTCGTTTATTTATAATTCGTTTGTTGTTTAGCATGGTCTGTGTACCATTTCATTGCATGATGCTGTTTCCGTGTCTACCCCAGCGGTGTGAGCTTGTTCTCCCAGGAGGTTTTTTTGGATGGTGTGTTGCGGCTTGGTGAGCATGTCCTGTTAGAGAACTTGATCCGTTTGACGCTTTGGGATTTCGACTGCATAGTTGGGATGGATGTGCTGTCCAACTATAGGGCCCCCGTGGACTGCTTCCATGGGATTGTGCGCTTTAGGCCTTTGTCTGGTGAGAAGTGGGACTTCTACGGCCAGGATTCTAGATCGAAGATCCCGTTGATCTCAGCTATGGAGATGTTCAGCTTGTTGTCTTTGGGGAATGCTGGATTTATGATCTACGCTTTGGATACGTCTTCTTCTTCCCGCGTTCAGCTCAGTGACGTTCCCGTGGTGCGACAATTCCCGGATGTGTTCCCGGAGGAGATTCCTGGTTTTCCTCCGAGGCGGGAAATAGACTTCAGCATAGAGTTGGTGCCTGGCACAACTCCGATTTCGCGTGCTCCTTATCATCTGGCACCTGCGGAGTTGAGAGAACTCAAGGTGCAGTTAGATGATTTGCTGGAGAAAGGTTTATCCGACCTAGTATGTCGCCGTGGGGAGCTCCCATCTTGTTTGTGAAGAAGAAGGATGGCTCAATGCGGATGTGCATTGATTTTCGCCAGTTGAATAAAGCCACTGTCAAGAACAAGTACCCGTTGCCAGAATCGATGATCTGTTTGATCAGTTGCAAGGTTCTGCGATGTATTCAAAGATTTATCTTCGTTCCGGGTACCATCAGATGAGAGTGAGAGATCAGGATGTCGCGAAGACTGCGTTTCGTACGAGGTACGGACACTTTGAGTTTTTGGTGATTCCGTTTGGTTTGACCAACGCGCCTGCAGTCTTTATGTATCTGATGAACCGGGTTTTTAGAGAGTTCATAGAACAGTTTGTGATTGTTTTTATTGACGACATCTTGGTTTATTCAAAGACTCCGAGGGAGAATAAAGAGCACTTGGGAATGGTTCTTCAGAGATTGAGAGAGCAGCAGTTGTATGCGAAATTTTCCAAGTGCGAGTTTTGGTTAGATTGCGTTGTATTTCTGGGTCATGTCATTTCAGCCAAGGGGATTTCTGTGGATCCCAGTAAGGTTGATGTTGTTCTGAACTGGGAGCGTCCCCGAAATGTTTTCGAGATTCGTAGTTTCTTGGGTTTGGCTGGCTACTATCGTCGCTTCATTGAGGGATTCTCAAGTATAGCAACGATGACTCAATTGACTCAGAAGGACAAGCGTTTGGTTTGGACTGAGCAGTGTGATAATGCCTTTCAACTGCTTAAGGAGAAATTGACTACTGCGCCTGTGCTGGCTCTGCCGTCCGGTTCAGGTGGTTTTGTTGTTTGTTCTGACGCTTCGCTAAATGGATTGGGCTGTGTTTTGATGCAAAATGGTCGAGTCATTGCGTATGCCTCGTGGCAGTTGAAACCGCACGAGACTCATTACCCAGTCCATGATTTGGAGTTAGCGGCGGTGGTCTTTGCGTTGAAGATATGGCGTCACTACCTGTATGGCGAGCAGTTTGTGGTTTACTCCGACCACAAAAGTTTATAGTATTTGTTTTCGCAGCCCGATTTGAACATGAGACAGCGTAGGTGGATGGAGCTGGTAAAGGACTTTGACTGCGAGATTAAGTACCAGCCTAGGAAGTCGAACGTAGTTGCCGATGCTTTGAGAAGGAAGGCTAGTGAGATGCTTGCGTCGTTTTACATCTCTAAGGATCAGGAGCATCTTAACACTAAGGGTTGGAGATTTTACCCGGCTGAGGATTGTGTGGTGGTTTCTTCTTTCCAAGTGGAGCCACAGATTTTTTCGACTATTCGAGCAGCTCAGAGGACTGATCCTTCTATCCACTTGTTGAAGTTGAAGGTCGGGGCTGGCGAACTTGAGGATTATTCTGTCTCTTCTGATGGTTGTTTGCGTTTCTGGGGCAGGTTGGTGGTGCCCAATTTGATTGATTTGAAGGAGGAGATCCTTCGGGAAGCGCACTGTAGCAGACATAGTGTTCATCCTGGTGCACGGAAGATGTACCATGCTTTGAAGCCGCACTTTTGGTGGGCTGGCCTAAAGAGCAAAGTTGCTGGTTTTGTTGCTCGTTGTTTGAATTGTCAGATGGTTAAGGCCGAAAGGATGAGACCTGGTAGTCTGTTGCAGAGTTTGGAAGTGCCCCAATGGAATTGGGAGCACATTGCTATGGATTTTGTGACGCATCTGCCTCGTTCCAGCATAGGATGCGATGCTATTTGGTTGGTTATAGACCGCTTGTCGAAGTCTGCACATTTTATTCCCTATGGGATGACCTTCTCGTTGAAGAAGATGGCGAAGCTGTACGTTGATTTTGGGGTTAGACTTCACGGTGTGCCTGTTTCGATCGTTTCTGACCGAGATCCGAGGTTTACTTCCAGGTTTTGGAAGAGTTTTCAAACAGCTTTGGGTACCAGATTGGCGATGAGCACCGCGTATCACCCCCAGACAGATGGTCAATCTGAGAGAACTATCCAGACATTGGAGGATATGTTGCGAGCTGTTGTATTGGATTTCGGAGGTAGTTGGCAAGACGCGTTGTATTTAGTGGAGTTTTCCTACAATAACAGATATCAGGTGACGATTGGCATGGCGCCGTTTGAGGCTTTGTATGGAAGAAAGTGCAGATCGCCGGTATGTTCGGAAGAAGTGGGGGAGAAGCAGCTCTCTGCCCCTGAATTTGTGCAGCAAATGAAAGATCATGTGGATCTTATTAGAAGTCGGATGAAATCTGCCCAGGATCGCCAAGTCAGTTATGCGAATAAGAGGCGTCGACCTCTTGAGTTTCAGGTTGGTGATTGTGTATTCCTCAAAGTTTCTCCGTTTCGCAGTGTGATGCGATTTGGACGCAAGGGAAAGTTAGCCCCTCATTACGTCGGACCATATGAGATTGGTGAGAGGATTGGCCCTTTAGCGTATCGGCTGTTGTTGTCGTCAGAGTTGTCTTCTCTACATGACGTCTTTCATGTTTCCATGTTGAGGAAGTACGAGCCAGATCCGTCTCATGTGCTTAGAACTGACGAGGTGGAGCTAGATCAGTCGTTGAGCTATCAGGAATATCCCTTGCAGATCCTTGGCAGAAAAGAGAAACAGCTGAGAAATAAGACCATTCCGTTGGTAATGGTGCAGTGGAGCAAACATGGAAGGGAAGAGGCTACTTGGGAGCTGGAAGAAAAGATGCAGCGCGAGTGGCCGCATCTGTTTGAGTAGCTGTTGAGCTAAATTTCCAGTAGTTTGTAGCTTTTGGTGGTATTTCTTCCCTAGTTGTTGTTGATTGTTTTCTCAGTTATATTGAATTCTTGGCCTGTGTTAGGCGAGTTTCTGTTTTTGCTTGCTGTTGTTGAGTTGTGTTTCAGAATTGCTATTTCATTTCGGGGCCGAAATCCTTTTTAGTGGGGGAGAAATGTGAGACCTGGAATTGTATAAGATTAATTTGGTTGGAATTAATCGGTTTTTAGACATTTCTGGTGGTTTAGATCTCTGTTTGTAAGTTTGGCTGGCATTTTCGGGTCAGATTTAACATTTTAAGCAATTCTGGAAGTTTTCGTAATTTTGGTATTTTTGGGTAAAAGCTGGTTTTGTGGTAAAAGCTTGTCGGTGGCAAAAACCAGTCGCAGCGTGTAATTGTATCACGGGAGATCAAACGCCGTCGTTTTAGTGGAATCTGGATGCGTTGTGTCAAGTGAAAGCTGGTAGCGTGTTTGTATCCAGCTGCTGCTTTATTTCGTGTATTGAGGGCAAAACGACAATGTTTCGATAAGTTGGCGCGACGTCGTTTGGATGTTGCGACTAGTACAAGCTGCGAGGATTTGTTCACGTATGTGTCGACTGGTTGTCCAGCTGAGAGCTGATGTCAACGATGGTCAACTTTACTGTAGCTTGCGTCTGGTTGTTTTGTGCGAGAACTAGCGACTGGATGACGTAGGCTATGCGACGCAGTTTTATTAAGTTAGAACGCAGCGTTTTGATGCAACGTCTGGTATCAGTTTTTTAGTGTTATACAATCCAGCTTTTGGATTTGAGAACCAGCCTATGGTTTTAGGCTACCAGCTGGTGGCAGATTTGATGACGTAAGCGGTGCGACGTCGTTTTCTTAAGTCGCTGCGACATCGTTTTGATTAGCGTGGTTTGAGAATTCAGCAGTTGGTTCTTTGTATCTACTGGTTGTAGTGTGCCTGCTGGTTATGTCGGTGGACTTTTAAATCAGATTCCAGCCGTTGTGGAATTTATTTAAGGAAGACTTGGTCTTCGAATTGAGATATCAGATCCCATACTTAGTAAATTTCCCCGATTGTCGATCTCTGTTTCTCGAACCCTAGTACTGTTCACCGATGATTTTATCCGGTGATTTCCGTCGTTCTCGGTGGTTTTTTTGCTTGTTCGAGGTAGCGTTGGACTCCTCTCGAGAAGCTCTTCCATCTTATACTATTCTTGGAGGCTGTTGTTAGCTAGAGCGAGGTCGCGAAGTTACTGTCTTGGCCGTGTGTTCGCTGTGAGCAGGTAGCTTCGAATTGTTGTAAGATCTTAGCTTTAGTAAGTTGATTTAAGCTCACTGTTAAGTGGTATTGATGGGATTGATCGCTGGTCGAGTTGTAACTCCTGGCAGTACCTTCTGTGTATTCGAGTCCCGATGATTTATGCCCCTGTGTGCTTTGACATTATGTGGTGTATACTTGCTGATGCTATTATTGTTTCGCATATGTTTATATGCTTGTTATTACAGCATGTTGCATACACGCATTTGCATCTCCGTTCAGCTTTTGCAGCCATTGCTTAGTTGTTATTGTTCTGTTTACTTACCATGATGCGAGGGCGAGCGGAAATATCGCACTGTCATCTCTCTGCTGGGATTTGTTAGCCACCATGCGCCGAGTGGTTAACTACCACAGTTCATGGGCGAGGCAACGGCAGGTTGAGTTGTTGATGCGTCCGGTAAGGGTGGGCGAGTATGGGTGAGTGGGTAGCACCCACATGTCCTACACTCACCGTGGCCACATATTCTGTTGCAGATCCCGTTGAGCTGTGTTTCTTTCCTCATGCATAGCATCTGCATTTTATTCATGCTGTTTACTGCTGTTTATAGTTGCTCTCCGTACTGGGGTTTGACCCCATGTCCCTCTGGTGCTTGGTTGTTTTCCTTGTTGTGTTGTTTTCTGGAAACCCAGGTTTTACAGCTGGTCGTGGTTTTAGCCCAGCTGGAGGTGCCCCAGGAGGTGGTTAGAGTATCCCAGTAGCGTATAGCATATTTATATGTATCGGTCTAGTTAGCTGGGGAGATGCCCTGTGCTTCGTTGGGGTATTTGATTGTTGGAATCTGATACTTGTTTTATGCTATACTGTTGTTGTTGTGGTGATTTTAATAAACTGGGATTTTATTTTGAGTATCGCGCTATTTTAAATTATGTTATTTCAAACCGTCAGGCCAAAAGCGAAAATTTTACCCGCTTTTTGATAGCTTCCGCATGTTTTTGGTGTTTTTACTCTGTTTAGAGCACGGGGCCTGACATAGAGATCTTGGCGTACACACAGATCTCGCGCAATCGTGTCAGCTCATCAGAAGAGACATTGCTGCAATTTCCTTTCGAGAAACTGCTATGCAATTCAATAGACATTACTCCCCCTATCTTCATATAATGAGTTTTTAAAACTCTTAAAATGATTTTGTAGCACAGAGAGCTTTCTCAAGATAAAAACAGATTTGAAAACACTATAAGAGCTGCAAATATTTTAAAACTTTAAAAATTTTCGATTTAAAATTCACTTTCAAAAAAAAACCCGCTCTGATACCACTTGTTAGGATCAATATGGATCGAAAACAGCCTTAGGAGTTCAGAAGGCGGGGGGGGGGGGGGGGGGGGGTTGGAAGTGGAAATCCAGATTTTTATTTTTCGTAAA
>KV012582.1:122105-166135 GCA_001598015.1 Dorcoceras hygrometricum | reverse complement strand
GGGGTTGAATGAAATCCAGATTTTTATTTTTCGAAACCTTTAAATGATTTTATAAGTGATATGATCAATATGGATCGAAAACAGCCTTAGGAGTTCAGAAGGGGGGGGGGGTGAATGAACTCCTTTTATTTAAAATTTTCGAAACATTAAAACGATTTTTACAAGCGCCTCGCTTAACTTAAATCTGTGTTACCAGATTTAAGGTATCTCAGTCAAAATGCTGATCTCTCGACTAACAATAAATGTGCGCAAAAATTCGATTAACCAGTGAACAGTGTAAACATAAATAAATGCAGTAAGTAAAAGTGCAAGGTCAAGAGATTTGTTTATGGAAGTTCGGATATCGAATCCTACGTCTCCCCTTCATCCTTTTCAGGAAGGTTGCACTAGAAGGCTTTGATGAGTACAGACACTGTAAACACCCGGTCACTGAGCCACGCTCCAAGTGAAATCCTAGAAACTCCAAATACACACAGACGCAGCTGCTGTTTACAAACACTTTGATTTTACTCAAACGGCTTTACGCAGCACGTTTGTTACAGACTCAAAAAGATAATACAATGAGATACACAACTATTGAGTGCTATAAATCTTCTGGTTCTTTTATCAACAAGAACTGTTTACAAATGTAAAAAATAAGATAACTCGAAGATTAACTCTATGAAATTGAACTGAATGTTCTTCGAGTTTTACACACTGGACATAGGATATTTTTGCAATGGAAACGTCCAGTGAATCTCTGAGAGATTTTTCGTGAGTGATAGCGTAAGCAAGCAAAAGGCTCAAGAGTGATGAAGACGGACAATAAATAGAGAAATTGGACGGAGAGCAAGAGAGCTTCTTCATTTGAAACTTCAGCTATTTATACTCTTTGATCTCAATGGTCAGAAATATTCTCCTCTGCATATCTTCATCGATTCATACAATCTCATACACTGCTCCACTGAAGGTAAATTGCTCTTCGTCAGGGCTAACTTGTCGTATATCCATATTTGGGTAAACATCGTATAACGTCCTCTGCGTACTGTGTACTATTACCCAAAATAGCTCTGACATTGTATCCTTAATTCCAGGCATTTTTACGATTCAATCGTGATCATTGATTCTTTCCAATTTAAACATATGATTGCGTTTGAAGCTGTTCGTTCCTTACGCCTGAAAGATCTTTCCGTTAAAACAGTTCTTTCTCCCTGAAGAAGATCGCTATCTTATCGCTAATTGTGTATTCGAAGTTGTCACAACTAAAAACATAGAGATAACTGAGTATTTGCAACAACTGAATGCAACAACTGATACTGTCTCGATATCTGAAAGATCCGCTACTCATATAACCCAAAATCTGAATTAACCACATCAGATGTCGAAACAACTTTACTCAAGAGCTGAATACATTCACTTCTGAAGTACTGAGATCAGAGATAACTGAATAGATACTTTTCACAACTAAAATACTCGAAACTGAAACAATATACCATAATCTGTTACTCAAGTCTGAATTCACTTCGCTTCTAACAACAGATCTCTCACTGTAGATTCAAGTCTGAATAACTGTTCCCGATATCTGAACTGATCCAAATAACCAAATCTGTTTCGAAAGCATCAACCCGACAACAAAGACTGATTCTCTGAATACTTGACTCTGCTCAGTTCTGAATACTTCCCGAAAGGTCAACTCAGATGTCAACGCTTGACTTAGAACTCTCGAAACTGAAACTGTAACTTAATATTGTTACGTCACGAGATCTGAAAAGCTCAATACATTTGTATGATGTCACGAAGTCTGAAATCTTCAATACACTTGGATGACGTCATGACTTCTGAAATCTTCTGCGAAAGCTTAAGGTCATTTCTTGGTCTTATTTTGTTAACACCAAAACTAATAAATTTTTATCTTAACAATTTCGCCCTTTTAGGTGATGACAAAACTTAGCAGTTTTATGACTTATAGATGCAAAAATAAATTGCTCAAGTCTAATAACATTTTATAAACAAAATTGATCAAGTACAAAATATTTGTACAATAAGCTGAACATCCTTAAAACTGTCTCTTTCCATAAATCCAATATTCAGCATCCCGTCTTATAGGTCCAACTGGTCCACCACCTCCACTGCTGTGATGAACACCTCCACTGCTGTTGGAATGTCTTTTCTTCGAAGAACCACCAGAACCTCTTCTTTGACTACTACCATCACCACCACTACCTCTGCTACCACTGCCCCCACTAGGTCTGCTTTGATCATCCGGAGGCGGCTGAGGACGGCTGCTACCACCTTCCCCGTTTTTGTCATCACCACCCCGATTGGTATAATCAACAAGGAAGCCAAGTTTGGTTGAAAGGTTGAGATGATTTTCCTGTGCTTGCGCACGGAAGTCTAGCATTTCCAAATATTATGAAGCTGCTCATCCATTGCTTTCACCTCCTTTCGAATATCTTCCAACTCAGTAGTGACGAGAGCATGGTGAGCACGAGTTCCTTTCTGATATTCATTCAATTTAACTGACATAACATCGCCTTGAGTTCGGTCTTATCGGCGAGCATTCTTAATAGAATACTGAATGTATTGAGTCTGTGATCTCGAGCTTCAGCAGATGATTTCGCAAGATTGTTGATTTTAAACAATAGTTCGCTCTTGAGATCGTCAAGACTTCTTTGCGTCCGCACCTGATTAATAGATATCTGAGAGATAGAATCCCGAAGCTGTGCAAACGACTCTGTGAAAACTGTAGCAGTAGGAGCAGTAGAGATTAAGAGAGACTGATCAACAACTGTGTCTGGTCCTTGAAGAGCATCAGCCATAGTGAAAAGCACGGGGGGTATCCACATGAAAATCCATTAAATCATGATTGGAGGAGGAATCTGAATCGGAATCTGAACTTTGAATAGCATCCATCTGTACATCAGAATCAAAAGCTGGATCGGAAAGAGAAGGAACTAGAGCTAACTGTACAACTGTATTAAAAATGCTGGCAGCTCCCAAGACTGGTCTAACTGAGACAACATCTGAACGAAGAATGATGAAATGAACTGATTGCAAACCACCAAACAATCTAAACCGAAGAAAAGATGTACATAATTGGGACCAACCCCAAGTAGTGACGGTAGGCCGACGATAAGAAAAATGTTGAGCTGGCTCAATAACAGTAAGATCTTTGCAAAAATTGAGTGAACCAACGGGCAAGAGTTTACCAAACAAAAAGAATTCTGCTGCTTCTATACAGACATCTACCCATATCTTCCTGAATAGCTTAAAGAAATAACTAACAGTGGGAAGAGTATCTACATAAGCAATCTGAGTCAAAATTTCATTTTGAATGAGGCGCCTAGGTAAAGGCTTCCAGTAATCAGATCAAGGCTCAATTACCCAAGATCCATCAACACGGATCATGGTTAAAATCCAACAGGAAGATCGAATATTTGCGTTTTATCGAGCGATTACAGCACCACGATCACGCTTATGACCTTCAAAAAGTCTGGAGCAAACGTCATTTCCCATATATGACCGTGTGCTTGCATCTCTGTTTTCAACTCATCCACTACAAAAAGATGAAGATAGGATAACATACACAAGACCTTAGGCGGAAGAAGACTGACCGGGAACAAAATTGGTCTTCCTTGCCTCCAGAAATTTTCTGAGCAGCAGCTCTCTGTACTTGGTTAGAATGTACCTCCTCCTTTGAAGAGCTATTCTAGTGAATCTGTTTCGGCCCAAGTCAAACTTGTTCTTCCTTCGCATAAATATCATCAATCTTCAAAGCAGCCAATCTCTTGAAACTGAAAGAGTTAAAGAATTTATCTACATCATCTATGACTTGTTCTCGCAGCTGTACAAGTAACTCAATATCGGCACAAATCAGTGAAAATATTTCCTTGGCCGGAATCCCTTTAATTGGATCTTTTTCCTGAAGGGGCTCCTTCCCTTAGCAGCAGCAGGAATATTGGGAAGACAGGCCTTGTACCAGTCTCCTTCATTGACTCCCCTGATGGTGATACTCTTTCCAAATTGAATTTTGGTTATTTCGCCAGTGGTAGACGGCAATGAGGAACCGTCAGGAATCATCGACAAGTGTTCCTCGATAGTCATCGACTCATCATCAGATATTTTCACGTCAGCAGTTGGAACAGCATCTGCTATTTCTGTTCCTTGATTTTGCTCGGTTTCTTCTATAGGTTCCTCCACCAAGTAAGTAGCTGAAGCAGATTCAACAACCCTGTTCTCTGATTCAGAAATCTGACTTGGTTGCTTAGACGCGGACATCTCCAATTCATCCTCTGACTCACTCCCCGTTTCAAACATACGATCGGTGTCACTGGTGAAAACTGGAAAATCGAGAGCTGCAAATTCAGCAAATGAAATATCTAACCTGTTCTCAGTCTCATCGGATCTTTGTATCATCGGTTCCCCAACAACTGTTCATCAACAACTTTTTTCAATAATATATGGTATAGTATCAGCTCTTGAACCCACTGGTTCCTCAACATCTGTATCCATCTGTGCAGTTTTAGTAATCAACTGGGCAATAATGTTTTCCACTTCATCAGCAGTTGTCATCTCCTTATCAACAATATTGGCTCCAGCCAACACGGGTTCCTTCTCAACAGTACCTCCAACAGTTGTATCTCCAATAATACTGTCGACATCGTCAACAGATGTCGTCATACTATGTTCAACCACAACTGTCTCCACAGCAGACTCCATTTCAACAGTTTCATCATCAGAACCAGCGATCATCCTCATCTTTCTCTTTGGGGCTCGGCGTTTAGGCACAGGAGGATGAGCAGCTGGTATAGCAGAAGAAGGGTCAATAGTCTGAATAGGTATAGTATCTAGTGCTACTGATACAACAGCCAGATCCTTGTCTTTGGGAACTGCTTTCACAGAGTTGGTCCTTTTCTTTTTGGCAATATTTGGTGCATCACCAGCAGCCGCAGGCCTCTTCCTTGAAGCAACCTTCTTCGTCGGTGTCTTCTTCACTCTGGATAAATCCTCCACCTCTTCTACACCAATCTTTTCATTGATAACAATGTACCTGCCAACAGTTTTGGCAGTCAAAATCTTGAGAGGAGGAAACTCCTTGGAATCGCCCAACTCCAAGTTCTGTACATTTTTCAGCAAAATACAAATTTGTACAGCATAGCCCCTGGCTTGCCTAGATCCAGGCGTCACCATATCTTTGAAGATTTTAAATAACAATCTGCCCCAGTTGACCTTAGTTCCACCATAGATAGCAGTCATCATAAAAAATCGTTCATGAGTAAGGGCATCGAATGACCCAGCCTTCACAGTTACCGATTTTGCCAGAATATCACACAGCAGCCTGAACTCAAATTTCATTTCCCGCTTTTTGCAAGAAGTGCTCAGCTGCTCACGATTAAAAGATAAGACACCCTCTCATCAAATACCAAATCCTTCGGAACCTCATTCAAATCCATTAGTCCTTCCACCAGCAACTCAAAAGTCCTGGCAAAGACTTCCTCTGAGATTTCCACGAGTTTCCCTTGAACGGTACTGATAACTTTACCATCCCTTACCGAAGCGTTTTGAAAGAATTCGACCAGATCGGCTTCATGAATGTCCGACAAACAACCCAGAAACCCATTAAGACCAAATGCTCTAGGGCTTCGAACATAGCCACCATACATGCGTTGTCCATGGCGAGGACATAGGCAAAGTAGACTTGGTTGGTGTTGCTAATGAGAGAAGATGACATTACTTAAGATTGGTTGAAGAGTATAGGCCTGAAAAATATCACACAGAAAGCAAGAACACAGAAATGCTAGAGAATAGATATGCGCAAGGTAAGTGTTAAAGTAAAAGGAGGTGCGGTTAAACGAAGAATGTGAAAAGGTAATAGAGAGAAAATGTGGATGTGACGTTTCGCATGATGACAACCACGTGTCAATCATCCAATGGCGCAAATAAGATTTTGAAAATATTGTAAAATGATTTGAAAAGATTTTGACAATATTGCGAAATAAGAAGAATATTTTAAAAAGATTCCAAAATTTGACCGTGAGGGTGAAAGGTAAAAATAGATAACTAGCGCCAAATACTTAACACGTCACAACCTTAAGATCTATTTTATGTGTCAGCAGGGGTATTGCGAGATTTGATCATGGATAAGTATCAGCTGTGCATACATGACATCTGAGTGTATCCCGATCTCACATAGTTGACTCAGCACTTATTAATTTAGATATATTGTTCCCCCTAAAGCTGAGACCTCCCAAGTCTGAAATTTTACCAGATCTGAAATTCCATGTCATTCCCCCTGAACAGTAGTCTCAGATCTGATAAACACAGAAAGCTGTTCAACCTGAAAATTGTTAGCGCAGAGACAATCAGGGCAGTTCTAAGAGACCCAACAGATTTCTAAAATAAGAAAACTTAGCGTCTGGTAGAGGCTTAGTGAAGATGTCAGCTACTTGTTGGTCAGTCGACACATACTCCATCCTGACGTCCTTCTTGAGTACATGATCTCTTATAAAATGATGCCTGATGTCGATGTGCTTCGTTCTAGAATGCAGTACTGGATTTTGAGTAATCATGATGCCACTGGTGTTGTCACAGAGGATAGGCTCTTCAGAAGCATCAATGCCATAGTCCTTAAGCTGGTGTTGAATCCATAAGATCTGAGCACAGTAGCTTCCAGCCGCTAAGTACTCTGCTTCAGCTGTGGACGTTGCAATAGAAGTCTGCTTCTTACTAAACCAGGAAATCAAGTGATCTCCCAAGAATTGACAAGTACCACTGGTGCTTTTACGATCAACTCTACATCCTGCGTAGTCTGCATCACTGTAACCGATTAGTTGAAAGCTTGAGTCTTTGGGATACCAAAGACCCACATTGGAAGTTCTTTTTAAATATTTCAAGATCCGTTTTACAGCAATATAGTGCGAATGTTGAGGCTCTACTTGAAATCTAGCACACATACAGACAGCAAACATGATGTCTGGTCTGCTAGAAGTTAATTAAAGAAGGGAGCCAATTATACCACGATATAATGATACCTCAATGGCAGTACCAGCTTCGTCTTTGTCCAATTTGATTGATGAGCTCATTGGGGTCGCAACTGCTGAACAGTTATCCATGCTAATTTTCTTCAGCAGTTCTTTCGTATACTTAGCTTGATTAATAAAGATTTCATTTTCAAGCTGTCGAACTTGTAAGCCCAGAAAGAACGTTAGCTCGCCCATCATGCTCATCTCAAATTTGTCCTGCATCAGCTTAGAGAACTTTTGACATAGTTTGGGGTTAGTTGACCCAAATATAATATCATCAACGTAAATCTGAACTAACAGAACATGATCAGCTTTGACAAATTTAAATAGTGTCTTATCCACTGTGCCTATTGTAAAATCATGCTCGATAAGAAATTTTGAAACTGTATCATACGAAGCTCTGGGTGCTTGTTTCAACCCATACAGACCTTTATCCAGTTCATAAATGTGGTTTGGATATGTATGATCTACGAACCCAGGAGGTTGTGCAACATACACTTCCTCTTTTAGAATGCCATTAATAAATGCACTCTTAACATCCATTTGAAATACTTTAAAGTCTTTGAATGCAGCATATGCAAGAAACATGCGTATAGCTTCTAATCTAGCTACTGGTGTGAAGGTTTCATCAAAATCTATCCCTTCCATTTGCCTAAATCCCTGAGCTACCAGTCTAGCTTTGTTTCTTGTTACTATTCCATCTTCATTCATTTTGTTCCTAAAGACCCATCTAGTTCCTATAACTGAATGATTTGAAGGTCAAGTTGCCATATGTTATTTCTCTTAAACTGATTAAGTACTTCTTGCATTGCATCAACCCAGCTTGGGTCTGCAAAGGCTTCTTCTATTTGTTTTGGTTCTATATGAGAGATGAATGCTGAATCAAAATGATCATGCATAAGCTGGCTTCGTGTGCGAACATGAGATTTTATGATACCTATGACCTGCTCGGGTGGATGATTTCTATTCCACCGGAGATCAAGTCCAATTGGGTTTGTTTCCTGTTCTGCTTGGATGTCTTGCTGGATAGCCACATCTGGATTGTCTGACACCAATTTATGGTTCGCGTTGCTGGCTTGTGTATCAGATTCCAGTGGATGTAATTGTTGTTCCAGATGTGAGCCAGATTCTGCTCTTCTATCAGATGTTGATTGGAGTAATGAGGAATCTGCTTGCAACATCTGCTTGAGCAACATATGTTTGGACATCTTGTGCATTTGTCGCTTCAGCTCCAGCAGTTGGAACACTTCGAGAGATTTGACCCTGTGTTGAGTCAACGTTAGTCAAATCGATGACTACTGAATTACCTGTCAGATCTTGTTGAGCATTGTCATGCGGTGTGTCCAGTGCTGGTCCCATCTCAGCTGAATGTCTTGGTTGTGGCTCATCATCACTGGATTCTTCCAAGTAAGTTGATTCCAGTCGTGAGCATAGATCATTGAGGCTCGAAGCTGAGTGAGATCTGAAGCTTGTTTCATCAAAGACAACATGTGCTGATTCTTCAATTGTCAGACTTCGATTGTTGAAAACTCGATAGGCTTTGCTAACAGCTGAATAACCTAGGAATAGACCTGCATCAGATTTTACATCAAAAGCTGTTTGGTGCTTCTTAAAATTATTATGAATGAAGCATCTGCACCCAAACACCCTGAAATATGATATATCAGGTTTCTTGCCACTCCAGATCTCATATGGGGTTTTGCCGTGCAACTTGTTAATCATAGATCTATTTTGAGTGTAGGAAGTTGTATTAACTGCTTCTGCCCAAAATTTATTCAAAATGCCGGAATAAGCAATCATAGATCTTGCAGCTTCTTTTAAAGTACGATTTCTCCTCTCAACCAGCCCGTTCTGTTGAGGAGTTCTAGCTGTAGAAAGCTCATTCTTTATCCCTATGTCATCCAGATAAGAAGATAATTTTTGATTTAAAAACTCGGACCACGATCACTTATTATCCTGTTGATTGTACAAGATCTGTCATTTTGTAAACGTTTTAAAAGCCGAATGAGTTGGTAAGCGGTATCAGATTTTGCTTTTAAAAACAGCACCCAAGTGAATTTTGTAAAATAATCAACAACAACTAGGGTGTAGTTCGTTCCCCCTAAACTAGTTACGAGAATGGGACCAAAAAGATCCATATGCAAAAGCTCTAAGCTTCGGGAAGAACGTTTACCGCCTTTCTTTTTAAAAGTAGAACCGATTTGTTTATCAAGCTGACATGCGGCACAGATCTTGTCCTTAGAAAAATTGATTTTAGGCATACCAGAAACCAGTTCATGCTGACTCAAATGGGCAAGCGTTTTAAAGTTTAGATGATTCATTCGCTGATCCCATAGCCAACTCTTGGAAGAGTCAGCTGCTAAGCAAATTTGTTCAGATCCCATTAGTTCTGACCAATTGATAATGTAGGTATTCCCCGATATTTTACCTACCAACACAGTCAGACCTTCTGGACTCTGAACTGTGCAAGTGTGCTTTTGAAAGCTAAATGTGTAACCCTGGTCACACAGCTGACTTATGCTAATTAGATTATAGCACAGGTTCTCAACAACTAAAATATCAGATATTGAAATGTTACCGTGGGTAATCTTACCCTTACCCACAGTGTTACCATGTGAGTTATCACCAAAAATGATTTTCGCTCCTTTGTGAGATGTCACATCTGATAACAGCTTTGGGTTTCCAGTCATGTGTCGTGCACATCCACTATCGAGATACCAAATGATTGATTCATCTCCAGCTTTGTACCTGTTATCCTGCAATCACAAAAACAGACTTTGGTACCCAATTTTGCTTGGGTCCAGATCGGATTATTGGATTTGGTTTTTATAGGTCATATACATAAGAGATTTGGGGCATACATCTATAGATTTTGCTTATTCTATCTCTGCTAAAGGGAGGATGCATCTATAGATGTATTTGCAAAAACTGAATGCAACAACTGATACTGTCTCGATATCTGAAAGTTCCGCTACTCATATAACCCAAAATCTGAATTAACCACATCTGATGTCGAAGCATCTTTACTCAAGAGCTGAATACATTCACTTCTGAAGTAATGAGATCTGAGATAACTGAATAGATAATGTTCACAACTGAAATACTCGAAACTGAAACAATATACCACAATCTGTTACTCAAGTCTGAATTCACTTTGCTTCTAACAACATAGCTCTCACTGTAGCTTCAAGTCTGAATAACTGTTCCCGATATCTAAACTGATCCAAATAACCAAATCTGTTTCGAAAGCATCAACCCGACAACAAAGACTGATTCTCTTAATACTTGACTTGCTCAGTTCTGAATACTTCCCGAAAGGTCAACTCAGATGTCAACTCTTGACTTAAAACTCTCGAAACCGAAACTGTAACTTAATAGCGTGACGTCACGAGATCTGAGAAGCTCAATACGTTTGTATGATGTCACGAAGTCTGACTTCTGAAATCTTCAATACACTTGGATGACGTCATGACTTCTGAAATCTTCTGCGAAAGCTTAAGGTCATTTCGTGGTCTTATTTTGTTATCATCAAAACTAATAAATTTTTATCTTAACAATAAACGCCTCGCTTAACTTAGATCCGAGTTACCAGATCTGAGGTATCTCAGTCCCAAATCTGATTTCTCGACTAACAAATAATGTGCGGAAATAAGTCGATCGATAAGTGAATAGTATAAATATAAATGCGATGCTGTAAAGTAAAAGTGCAAGGTTCAGAGTTTGTTTATGGAAGTTCGGATCTGAAGATCCTACGTCTCCCCTTCTTCCAAATCTGGAAGGCATAAACTAGAAGATTTGATCCACAGACCCGATCAGATTTGGGACTTATCCACTGCCCAAATTTGAACTCCTAGAACCTACACCAGCTCTCAGCTGTGTTCACTCAATCACTTCTTTTATGCCTCAGTGAGAAAGGGTACATACACAGAGTTTAACGACTTCGTGCAAGACTCAAATTTGGTGTTTGGTTTGTGATTTACTCAACTATTCTAATCATCTCTCGGCTATTATGTGAGTGAATCTCTGTGTGTGTGAGATTTACAGTGTAAGCACAAATCTCGAATATAAAATCTCACACAACTAGGAAGTGCTTCTGGAAAGATAAATTCAGCTCAGCAGTTGACTATTACAATAAGCTCCTCAGATCTGATAGTCGACTGCTTCGCCTCTCTGTTTTATTCCCGTTTGAGCAACAACGCTCCTATTCATCAGTTTTTCTTGTATAAATAGCCTCTGTGCAAATCAATCCGTTGGACACGTTGGAAAAGTATTCTGACAAATTGTACCTTGTGTCCTTTGTCTTTAAATGTGTTTGCAGGCTTTATTGACTTTAAGCTCCTTCATCAAATTCTCTTCGTCTTCTTGTGAATTGATGTGACAATACATCAGTTTGAATTTCCTTATTCAAACTGATTTGCCCGTCAGCTTCGTCTGCTCCAAACCTTCAGATCTGATATGGCTCTGTTCAAGTCTGTTCCTCCAGATCTGACTTGGACTCTGTTCAAGTCTGTATGTATATTGGCTCAGATCTGATTCCTTTGTTCTGCTCCAATGCTCCACGCATATTAGCTCAGATCTGAGATGTTTTTCTTAGATTCTCCAGCTCTCAACTGATCTTCTCTTCACATCTGATCCATCTCTTCTTGTATATTCCCGCTCGCTTCAGATCCGGATTGCTATAGTGTCAGATCTGGTCAGCTTTGACTGCTTATGTGCATTATTCAGATCTGGTCAGTGCTACCCCCTCCGAAACGGTCCAACGAGCAAAAATCACTGCTACGCAGTGAGCTCCTCTATTTTTGGCCAAATTCTTTCGTTTAGGCCTCCTAAATCGCGTTTTCCTAATCTCATATCTGGTTCCTCTACAGTATCAGATCTGGTTCAGCTACAGTATCAGATTCTCATCAAATCTGGTATAGCTGCAGTATATTGGATCTCATCTGGTTCAGCTACAGTACCAGATCGGGTTCAGCTACAGTATCAGATCTTGTTCGTTTTTAAGTCAGATCTGCACATCTCAGTTAAACTGTTAGTAAATAATCAGCAGGTTTTGTATTTCAAAATTCAGATTCTGATCTGTAAACATAGATCCAACAATATGTCCCTTTTTGATTTACACAAAGCCTGAATAAACATATGCATGAATGTTTATGGTTTGAATTATTTCTCTCCCTTTTTGTGGGAATCAAAAAGGGTTACGAAATCTTGTCTTCCCTTCAAGATTTAAAAACAAGTCTCCCCCGCAACGCAGCAAGGTGTATATTTACTTTTGAAAAGAAACCGATTTTTGGGAAGACATTTTTCGAAAAGCAGCATGCTGTGAGATTTGAAAAACAGATTCTGTGCTACAAAAATTCTCATATATTCAGACCAGAGGAGTAATTGAGGATTCAATTTATAGAATCTCTTACATTTTTTCTAGGATTTAGCATTGACAAACCTAGAGATCTTGGCGTACACATAGATCTCGCGCAATCGTGTCAGCTCATCAGAAGAGATATTGCTATAATTTTCTTTCGAGAAACTGCTCTGTAATTCAATAGACATTATTCCCCCTATCTTCATAAAATGACTTTTTAAAACTCGTAAAATGATTTTTTAGCACAGAGAGCTTTCGCAAGATAAAAACAGATTTGAAAACACTATCAGAGCTGCAAATATTTTAAAACTTTAAAAATTTTCGATTTAAAATTCACTTTCAAGAACAACCCGCTCTTTACCACTTGTTAGGATCAATCTGGATCGAAAACAGCCTTAGGAGTTCAGAAGGGGGGGGTGAATGAACTCCTTTATTTTACGAAATCTTTAAATGATTTTATAAGCGTCTCGCTTAACTCAGATCCGAGTTACTAGATCTGAGGTATCTCAGTCCCAAATCTAATTTCTCGACTAACAAGTAATGTGCGGAAATAATTCGATCGATCAGTGAACAGTATAAATATAAATGTGATGCTGTAAAGTAAAAGTGCAAGGTTCAGAGTTTCTTTATGGAAGTTCAGATCTGATGATCCTACGTCTCCCATTCTTCCAAATCTGGAAGGCATACACTAGAAGATTTGATCCGCAGACCCGATCAGATTTGGGACTTATCCACTGCCCAAATCTGAACTCCTAGAATCTACACCAGCTCTCAGCTGTGTTCACTCAATCACTTCTTTTATGCCTTAGTGACAAAGGCTACATACACAGAGTTAACGTCATCGTGCAAGACTCAGATTTGGTGTTTGGTTTGTGATTCACTCAACTATTCTAATCATCTCTCGGCTATTATGTGAGTGAATCTCTGTGTGTGTGAGATTTACAGTGTAAGCACAACTCTCGAATATAAAATCTCACACAACTAGGAAGTGCTTCTGGAAAGATAAATTCAGCTCAACAGTCGACTTTTACAATAAGCTCCTCAGATCTGATAGTCGACTGCTTCGCCTCTCTGTTTTTCTTCCCGTTTGAGCAACAACGCTCCTCTTCATCAATTTTTCTTGTATAAATAGCCTCTGTGCAAATCAATCCGTTGGACACAAGTTTCTTCCCGTTGTAAAAGTAATCTGACAAATTGTACCTTGTGTCCTTTGTCTTTAAATGTGTTTGCAGGATTTATTGACTTTAAGCTCCTTCATTAAATTCTTTTCTTCTTCTTGTGAATTGATGTGACAATACTTCAGTTTGAATTTCCTTATTCAAACTGATTTGCCCGTCAGCTTCATTTGCTCCAAACCTTCAGATCTCATATGGCTCTGTTCAAGTCTGTTCCTCCAGATCTGACTTGGACTCTGTTCAAGTCTGTATGTATATTGGCTCAGATCTGATTCCTTTGTTCTGCTCCAATGCTCCACGCAATTTATCTCAGATCTGACATGTTCTTCTTAGATTCTCCAGCTCTCAACTGATCTTCTCTTCACCTCTGATCCTGCTCTTCTTGTATTTTCCCACTCGCTTCCAATCCGGTTTGCTACAGTGTCAGATCTGGTCAGCTTTGACTGCTTATGTGCATTATTCAGATCTGGTCAGTGTCACCCCCTTCGAAACGGTCCAACGAGCAAAAATTACTGCAACGCAGTGAGCTCCTCTTGTTTTGGCCAAACTCCTTCGTTTAGGCCTCCGAAATCGCATTTTCCTAATATCATATCTGGTTCCGCTACAGTATCAGATCTGGTTCAGCTACAGTATTAGATTCTCATCAGATCTGGTTTAGCTGCAGTATATTGGATCTCATCTGGTTCAGCTACAGTACGAGATCAGGTTCAGCTACAGTATCATATCTTGTTCGTCTCTAAGTCAGATCTGCACATCTCAGTTAAACTGTTAGTAAATAATCAGCAGGTTTTGTGTATTTCAAAATTCAGATTCTGATTTGTAAACACAGATCCAACAATCTCCCCTTTTTTGATTTACACTAAACATGAATAAACATATGCACAAATGTTTATGGTTTGAATTATTTATCCCCCTTTTTTTGCGAATCTAAAAGGGTTAAGAAATCTTGTCTTCCGTTCAAGATTTAAAAACAAGTCTTCCCCTGAACGCTGCAAGGGGTATATTTATTTTTGAAAAGAAACCGATTTTTTTTGGGAAAACATTTTTCGAAAAGCAGCATGCTGTGAGATTTGAAAAACAGATTCTGTGCTACTTGAAAATTCTCATATATTCAGAACAGAGGAGTAATTGAGTATTCAATTAACAGAATCTCTTCCATTTTTCTCTAAGATTTATCCTTGCAAAACCTAGAGATCTTGGCGTACACACAGATCTCGCGCAATCGTGTCAGCTCATGAGAAGAGATATTGCTGCAATTTGCTTTCGAGAAACTGCTCTGCAATTCAATAGACATTACTCCCCCTATCTTCATAAAATGAGTTTTTAAAACTCTTAAAATGATTTTGCAGCACAGAGAGCTTTCGCAAGATAAAAACAGATTTGAAAACACAATTACAGAGCTGCAAATATTTTAAAACTTTAAAAATTTTCGATTTAAAATGCACTTTCAAGAACAACCCGCCCTGATACCACTTGTTAGGATCAATATGGGTCGAAAACATCCTTAGGGTTCAGAAGGTGGGGGGTTGAATGAACTCCTTTAGATTTTTATTTTTCGAAACCTTTAAATGATTTTATAAGCGCCTCGCTTAACTCAGATCCGAGTTACCAGATCTGAGGTATCTCAGTCCCAAATCTGATTTCTCGACTAACAAATAATGTGCGGAAATAAGTCGATCGATCAGTGAACTGTATAAATGTAAATGCGATGCTTTGAAGTAAAAGTGCAAGGTTCAGAGTTTGTTTATGGAAGTTCGGATATGAAGATCCTACGTCTCCCCTTCTTCCAAATCTGGAAGGCATACACTAGAAGATTTGATCCGCAGACCCGATCAGATTTGGGACTTATCCACTGCCCAAATTGAACTCCTAGAATCTACACCAGCTCTCAGATGTGTTCACTCAATCACTTCTTTTATGCCTCAGTGAGAAAGACTACATACACAGAGTTTAATTTCTTCGTGCAAAACTCAGATTTGGTGTTTGGTGTGATTCACTCAACTATTCTAATCATATCTCGGCTATTATGTGAGTGAATCTCTCTGTGTGTGAGATTTACAGTGTAAGCACAACTATCGAATATAAAATCTCACACAACTAGGAAGTACTTCTGGAAAGATAAATTCAGCTCAGCAGTCGACTGTTACAATAAGCTCCTCAGATCTGATAGTCGACTGCTTCGCCTCTCTGTTTTTCTTCCTGTTTGAGCAACAACGCTCCTCTTCATCAGTTTTTCTTGTATAAATAGCCTCTGTGCAAATTAATCCGTTGGACACAAGTTTCTTCCCGTTGGAAAAGTATTCTGACAAATTGTACCTTGTGTCCTTTGTCTTTAAATGTGTTCGCAGGCTTTATTGACTTTAAGCTCCTTCATTAAATTCTCTTCGTCTTCTTGTGAATTGATGTGACAATACATCAGTTTGAATTTCCTTATTCAAACTGATTTTCCCGTCTGCTCCAAACCTTCAGATCTGATATGGCTCTGTTCAAGTCTGTTCCTCCAGATCTGACTTGGAATCTGTTCAGGTTTGTATGTATATTGGTTCAGATATGATTCCTTTGTTCTGCTCCAATGCTCCACGCAATTTAGCTCAGATCTGACATGTTCTTCTTAGATTCTCCAGCTCTCAACTGATCTTCTCTTCACATCTGATCCAGCACTTCTTGTATTTTCCCGCTCGCTTCCGATCCGATTTGCTACAGTGTCAGATCTGGTCAGCTTTGACTGCTTATGTGCATTACTCAGATCTGGTCAGTGCTACCCCCTCCGAAACGGTCCAACGAGCAAAACTCACTTCTACGCAGTGAGCTCCTCTGTTTTTTGGCCAAATTCCTTCATTTAGGTCTCCGAAATCGCGTTTTTCTAGTATCAGATCTGGTTCCGCTACAGTATCAGATCTGGTTCAGCTACAGTATCAGATTCTCATCAGATCTGGTTTAGCTACAGTAAATTGGATCTCATCTGGTTCAGCTACAGTACCAGATTGGGTTCAGCTACAGTATCAGATCTGGTTCGTCTCTAAGTCAGATCTGCACATCTCAGTTAAACTGTTAGTAAATAATCAGCAGGTTTTGTATATTTCAAATTCAGATTCTGATCTGTAAACACAGATCCAACAATCTCCCCCTTTTTGATTTACACAAAACCTGAATAAACATATGCACGAATATTTATGGTTTGAATTATTTCTCCACCTTTTTGTGGGAATCAAAAAGGGTTACGCAATATTGTCTTCCCTTCAAGATTTAAAAACAAGTCTCCCCCTCAACACAGCAAGGTGTATATTTACTTTTGAAAAGAAACCGATTTTTGGGAAGACATTTTTTGAAAAGCAGCATGCTGTGAGATTTGAAAAACTGATTCTGTGCTACTTGAAAATTCTCATATATTCAGACCAGATGAGTCATTGAGGATTCAATTTACAGAATCTCTTCCATTTTTCTCTAAGATTTAGCCTTGGAAAACCTAGAGATCTTGGCGTACACACAGATCTCGCGCAATTGTGTCAGCTCATCACAAGAGATATTGTTGCAATTTGCTTTCGAGAAACTGCTCTGCAATTCAATAGACATTGCACCCCCTATCTTCATAAAATGAGTTTTTAAAACTCTTAAAATGATTTTGCAGCACTGAGAGCTTTCGCAAGATAAAAACAGATTTGAAAACACAATTACAGAGCTGCAAATATTTTAAAACTTTAAAAATTTTCGATTTAAAATGCACTTTCAAGAACAACCCGCCCTGATACCACTTGTTAGGATCAATATGGGTCGAAAACAGCCTTAGGGTTCAGAAGGTGGGGGGGTTGAATGAACTCCTTTAGATTTTTATTTTTCGAAACCTTTAAATGATTTTATAAGCGCCTCGCTTAACTCAGATCCGAGTTACCAGATCTGAGGTATCTCAGTCCCAAATCTGATTTCTCGACTAACAAATAATGTGCGGAAATAAGTCGATCGATCAGTGAACTGTATAAATGTAAATGCGATGCTGTGAAGTAAAAGTGCAAGGTTCAGAGTTTGTTTATGGAAGTTCGGATATGAAGATCCTACGTCTCCCCTTCTTCCAAATCTGGAAGGCATACACTAGAAGATTTGATCCGCAGACCCTATGAGATTTAGGACTTATCCACTGCCCAAATATGAACTCCGAGAATCTACACCCGCTCTCAGCTGTGTTCACTCAATCACTTTATTCATGCCTCAGTGACAAAGGCTACATACACAGAGTTTAACGTCTTCGTGCAAGACTCAGATTTGGTGTTTGGTTTGTGATTCACTCAACTATTCTAATCATCTCTCGGCTATTATGTGAGTGAATCTCTGTGTGTGTGAGATTTACAGTGTAAGAACAACTCTCGAATATAAAATCTCACACAACTAGGAAGTGCTTCAGGAAAGCTAATTTCAGCTCAGCAGTCGACTGTTACAATAAGCTCCTCAGATCTGATAGTCGACTGCTTCGCCTCTCTGTTTTTCTTCCCGTTTGAGCAACAACGCTCCTCTTCATCGGTTTTTCTAGTACAAGTAGCCTCTGTGAAATTCAATCCGTTGGACACAAGTTTCTTTCCGTTGGAAAAGTATTCTAACAAATTGTACCTTGTGTCCTTTGTCTTTAAATGCGTTTGCAGGCTTTATTGACTTCAAGCTCCTTCATTAAATGCTCTTCGTCTTCTTGTGAATTGATGTGACAAAATATCAATTTGAATTTCCTTATTCAAACTGATTTGCTCGTCGGCTTCGTCTGATCCAAACCTTCAGATATGATATGGCTCTGTTCAAGTCTGTTCCTCCAGATCTGACTTGGACTCTGTTCAAGTCGGTATGTATATTGGCTCAGATCTGATTCCTTTGTTTTGCTCCAATGCTCCACGCAATTTATCTTAGATCTGACATGTTTTTCTTAGATTCTCCAGCTCTCAACTGATCTTCTCTTAACATCTGATCCATCTTTTCTTGTATATTCCCGCTCGCTTCCGATCCGATTTGCTACAGTGTCAGATCTGGTCAGCTTTGACTGCTTATGTGCATTATTCAGATATGGTCAGTGCTACCCCCTCCGAAACGGTCCAACGAGCAAAACTCACTTCTACTCAGTGAGCTCCTCTGTTTTTGGACAAATTCCTTCGTTTAGGCCTCCGAAATCGCGTTTTTCTAATCTCAGATCTGGTTCCGCTACAGTATCAGATCTGGTTCAGCTACAGTATCAGATTCTCATCAGATCTGGTTTAGCTGCAGTAAATTGGATCTCATCTGGTTCAGCTACAGTACCAGATCGGGTTCAGCTACAGTATCAGATCTGGTTCGTCTCTAAGTCAGATCTTCGTTGCAGCTCATTAGAAGAGATATTGCTGCAATTTGCTTTCGAGAAACTGCTCTGCATTTCAATAGACATTACTTCCCCTATCTTTCGTTTAGGCCTCCTAATTCCGCGTTTTCTAATCTCATATCTGGTTCCTCTACAGTATCAGATCTGGTTCAGCTACAGTATAATATTCTCATCAGATCTGGTATAGATGCAGTATATTGGATCTCATCTGGTTCAGCTACAGTACCAGATCGGGTTCAGCTACAGTATCAGATCTTGTTCGTTTCTAAGTCAGATCTGCACATCTCAGTTAAACTGTTAGTAAATAATCAGCAGGTTTTGTATTTCAAAATTCAGATTCTGATCTGTAAACATAGATCCAACAATATGTCCCTTTTTGATTTACACAAAGCCTGAATAAACATATGCATGAATGTTTATGGTTTGAATTATTTCTCTCCCTTTTTGTGGGAATCAAAAAGGGTTACGAAATCTTGTCTTCCCTTCAAGATTTAAAAACAAGTCTCCCCCTCAACGCAGCAAGGTGTATATTTACTTTTGAAAAGAAACCGATTTTTGGGAAGACATTTTTCAAAAAGCAGCATGCTGTGAGATTTGAAAAACAGATTCTGTGCTACTTGAAAATTCTCATATATTCAGACCAGAGGAGTAATTGAGGATTCAATTTACAGAATCTCTTACATTTTTTCTAGGATTTAGCATTGCCAAACCTAGCGATCTTGGCGTACACATAGATCTCGCGCAATCGTGTCAGCTCATCAGAAGAGATATTGCTATAATTTTCTTTCGAGAAACTGCTCTGTAATTCAATAGACATTATTCCCCCTATCTTCATAAAATGACTTTTAAAACTCGTAAAATGATTTTGTAGCACAGAGAGCTTTCGCAAGATAAAAACAGATTTGAAAACACTATCAGAGCTGCAAATATTTTAAAACTTTAAAAATTTTCGATTTAAAATTCACTTTCAAGAACAACCCGCTCTTTACCACTTGTAAGGATCAATATGGATCGAAAACAGCCTTAGGAGTTCAGAAGGGGGGGTGAATGAACTCCTTTAGATATTTATTTTACGAAATCTTTAAATGATTTTATAAGCGTCTCGCTTAACTCAGATCCGAGTTACTAGATCTGAGGTATCTCAGTCCCAAATCTGATTTCTCGACTAACAAGTAATGTGCGGAAATAATTCGATCGATCAGTGAACAATATAAATATAAATGTGATGCTGTAAAGTAAAAGTGCAAGGTTCAGAATTTCTTTATGGAAGTTCAGATCTGATGATCCTACGTCTCCCCTTCTTCCAAATCTGGAAGGCATACACTAGAAGATTTGATCCGCAGACCCGATCAGATTTGGGACTTATCCACTGCCCAAATCTGAACTCCTAGAATCTACACCAGCTCTCAGCTGTGTTCACTCAATCACTTCTTTTATGCCTTAGTGAGAAAGGCTACATACACAGAGTTAACGTCATCGTGCAAGACTCAGATTTGGTGTTTGGTTTGTGATTCACTCAACTATTCTAATCATCTCTCGGCTATTATGTGAGTGAATCTCTGTGTGTGTGAGATTTACAGTGTAAGCACAACTCTCGAATATAAAATCTCACACAACTAGTAAGTGCTTCTGGAAAGATAAATTCAGCTCAACAGTCGACTTTTACAATAAGCTCCTCAGATCTGATAGTCGACTGCTTCGCCTCTCTGTTTTTCTTCCCGTTTGAGCAACAACGCTCCTCTTCATCAATTTTTCTTGTATAAATAGCCTCTGTGCAAATCAATCCGTTGGACACAAGTTTCTTCCCGTTGGAAAAGTAATCTGACAAATTGTACCTTGTGTCCTTTGTCTTTAAATGTGTTTGCAGGATTTATTGACTTTAAGCTCCTTCATTAAATTCTCTTCTTCTTCTTGTGAATTGATGTGACAATACATCAGTTTGAATTTCCTTATTCAAACTGATTTGCCCGTCAGCTTCATTTGCTCCAAACCTTCAGATCTCATATGGCTCTGTTCAAGTCTGTTCCTCCAGATCTGACTTGGACTCTGTTCAAGTCTGTATGTATATTGGCTCAGATCTGATTCCTTTGTTCTGCTCCAATGCTCCACGCAATTTATCTCAGATCTGACATGTTCTTCTTAGATTCTCCAGCTCTCAACTGATCTTCTCTTCACCTCTGATCCTGCTCTTCTTGTATTTTCCCACTCGCTTCCAATCCGGTTTGCTACAGTGTCAGATCTGGTCAGCTTTGACTGCTTATGTGCATTATTCAGATCTGGTCAGTGTCACCCCCTTCGAAACGGTCCAACGAGCAAAAATTACTGCAACGCAGTGAGCTCCTCTTGTTTTGGCCAAACTCCTTCGTTTAGGCCTCCGAAATCGCATTTTCCTAATATCATATCTGGTTCCGCTACAGTATCAGATCTGGTTCAGCTACAGTATTAGATTCTCATCAGATCTGGTTTAGCTGCAGTATATTGGATCTCATCTGGTTCAGCTACAGTACGAGATCAGGTTCAGCTACAGTATCATATCTTGTTCGTCTCTAAGTCAGATCTGCACATCTCAGTTAAACTGTTAGTAAATAATCAGCAGGTTTTGTGTATTTCAAAATTCTGATTCTGATTTGTAAACACAGATCCAACAATCTCCCATTTTTTGATTTACACTAAACATGAATAAACATATGCACAAATGTTTATGGTTTGGATTATTTCTCCCCCTTTTTGTGCGAATCTAAAAGGGTTAAGAAATCTTGTCTTCCGTTCAAGATTTAAAAACAAGTCTTCCCCTGAACGCTGCAAGGGGTATATTTATTTTTGAAAAGAAACCGATTTTTTTTGGGAAAACATTTTTCGAAAAGCAGCATGCTGTGAGATTTGAAAAACAGATTCTGTGCTACTTGAAAATTCTCATATATTCAGAACAGAGGAGTAATTGAGTATTCAATTAACAGAATCTCTTTCATTTTTCTCTAAGATTTAGCCTTGCAAAACCTAGAGATCTTGGCGTACACACAGATCTCGCGCAATCGTGTCAGCTCATGAGAAGAGATATTGCTGCAATTTTCTTTCGAGAAACTGCTCTACAATTCAATAGACATTACTCCGCCTATCTTCATAAAATGAGTTTTTAAAATTCTTAAAATGATTTTGCAGCACAGAGAGCTTTCGCAAGATAAAAACAGATTTGAAAACACAATTACAGAGCTGCAAATATTTTAAAACTTTAAAAATTTTCGATTTAAAATGCACTTTCAAGAACAACCCGCCCTGATACCACTTGTTAGGATCAAGAAAACAGCCTTAGGGTTCAGAAGGTGGGGGGGTTGAATCAACTCCTTTAGATTTTTATTTTTCGAAACCTTTAAATGATTTTATAAGCTCCTCGCTTAACTCAGATCCGAGTTACCAGATCTGAGGTATCTCAGTCCCAAATCTGATTTCTCGACTAACAAATAATGTGCGGAAATAAGTCGATCGATCAGTGAACTGTATAAATGTAAATGCGATGCTGTGAAGTAAAAGTGCAAGGTTCAGAGTTTGTTTATGGAAGTTCGGATATGAAGATCCTACGTCTCCCCTTCTTCCAAATCTGGAAGGCATACACTAGAAGATTTGATCCGCAGACCCGATCAGATTTGGGACTTATCCACTGCCCAAATTGAACTCCTAGAATCTACACCAGCTCTCAGATGTGTTCACTCAATCACTTCTTTTATGCCTCAGTGAGAAAGACTACATACACAGAGTTTAATGTCTTCGTGCAAGACTCAGATTTGGTGTTTGGTGTGATTCACTCAACTATTCTAATCATATCTCGGCTATTATGTGAGTGAATCTCTCTGTGTGTGACTGATTTTCCCGTCTGCTCCAAACCTTCAGATCTGATATGGCTCTGTTCAAGTCTGTTCCTCCAGATCTGACTTGGAATCTGTTCAGGTTTGTATGTATATTGGTTCAGATATGATTCCTTTGTTCTGCTCCAATGCTCCACGCAATTTAGCTCAGATCTGACATGTTCTTCTTAGATTCTCCAGCTCTCAACTGATCTTCTCTTCACATCTGATCCAGCACTTCTTGTATTTTCCCGCTCGCTTCCGATCCGATTTGCTACAGTGTCAGATCTGGTCAGCTTTGACTGCTTATGTGCATTACTCAGATCTGGTCAGTGCTACCCCCTCCGAAACGGTCCAACGAGCAAAACTCACTTCTACGCAGTGAGCTCCTCTGTTTTTTGGCCAAATTCCTTCATTTAGGTCTCCGAAATCGCGTTTTTCTAGTATCAGATCTGGTTCCGCTACAGTATCAGATCTGGTTCAGCTACAGTATCAGATTCTCATCAGATCTGGTTTAGCTACAGTAAATTGGATCTCATCTGGTTCAGCTACAGTACCAGATTGGGTTCAGCTACAGTATCAGATCTGGTTCGTCTCTAAGTCAGATCTGCACATCTCAGTTAAACTGTTAGTAAATAATCAGCAGGTTTTGTATATTTCAAATTCAGATTCTGATCTGTAAACACAGATCCAACAATCTCCCCCTTTTTGATTTACACAAAACCTGAATAAACATATGCACGAATATTTATGGTTTGAATTATTTCTCCACCTTTTTGTGGGAATCAAAAAGGGTTACGCAATCTTGTCTTCCCTTCAAGATTTAAAAACAAGTCTCCCCCTCAACACAGCAAGGTGTATATTTACTTTTGAAAAGAAACCGATTTTTGGGAAGACATTTTTTGAAAAGCAGCATGCTGTGAGATTTGAAAAACTGATTCTGTGCTACTTGAAAATTCTCATATATTCAGACCAGATGAGTCATTGAGGATTCAATTTACAGAATCTCTTCCATTTTTCTCTAAGATTTAGCCTTGGAAAACCTAGAGATCTTGGCGTACACACAGATCTCGCGCAATTGTGTCAGCTCATCACAAGAGATATTGTTGCAATTTGCTTTCGAGAAACTGCTCTGCAATTCAATAGACATTGCACCCCCTATCTTCATAAAATGAGTTTTTAAAACTCTTAAAATGATTTTGCAGCACTGAGAGCTTTCGCAAGATAAAAACAGATTTGAAAACACAATTACAGAGCTGCAAATATTTTAAAACTTTAAAAATTTTCGATTTAAAATGCACTTTCAAGAACAACCCGCCCTGATACCACTTGTTAGGATCAATATGGGTCGAAAACAGCCTTAGGGTTCAGAAGGTGGGGGGGTTGAATGAACTCCTTTAGATTTTTATTTTTCGAAACCTTTAAATGATTTTATAAGCGCCTCGCTTAACTCAGATCCGAGTTACCAGATCTGAGGTATCTCAGTCCCAAATCTGATTTCTCGACTAACAAATAATGTGCGGAAATAAGTCGATCGATCAGTGAACTGTATAAATGTAAATGCGATGCTGTGAAGTAAAAGTGCAAGGTTCAGAGTTTGTTTATGGAAGTTCGGATATGAAGATCCTACGTCTCCCCTTCTTCCAAATCTGGAAGGCATACACTAGAAGATTTGATCCGCAGACCCTATGAGATTTGGGACTTATCCACTGCCCAAATATGAACTCCGAGAATCTACACCCGCTCTTAGCTGTGTTCACTCAATCACTTTATTCATGCCTCAGTGACAAAGGCTACACACACAGAGTTTAACGTCTTCGTGCAAGACTCAGATTTGGTGTTTGGTTTGTGATTCACTCAACTATTCTAATCATCTCTCGGCTATTATGTGAGTGAATCTCTGTGTGTGTGAGATTTACAGTGTAAGAACAACTCTCGAATATAAAATCTCACACAACTAGGAAGTGCTTCAGGAAAGCTAATTTCAGCTCAGCAGTCGACTGTTACAATAAGCTCCTCATATCTGATAGTCGACTGCTTCGCCTCTCTGTTTTTCTTCCCGTTTGAGCAACAACGCTCCTCTTCATCGGTTTTTCTAGTACAAGTAGCCTCTGTGAAATTCAATCCGTTGGACACAAGTTTCTTCCCGTTGGAAAAGTATTCTAACAAATTGTACCTTGTGTCCTTTGTCTTTAAATGCTTTTGCAGGCTTTATTGACTTCAAGCTCCTTCATTAAATGGTCTTCGTCTTCTTGTGAATTGATGTGACAAAATATCAATTTGAATTTCCTTATTCAAACTGATTTGCTCGTCAGCTTCGTCTGATCCAAACCTTCAGATATGATATGGCTCTGTTCAAGTCTGTTCCTCCAGATCTGACTTGGACTCTGTTCAAGTCGGTTTGTATATTGGCTCAGATCTGATTCCTTTGTTTTGCTCCAATGCTCCACGCAATTTAGCTTAGATCTGACATGTTTTTCTTAGATTCTCCAGCTCTCAACTGATCTTCTCTTCACATCTGATCCATCTTTTCTTGTATATTCCCGCTCGCTTCCGATCCGATTTGCTACAGTGTCAGATCTGGTCATCTTTGACTGCTTATGTGCATTATTCAGATCTGGTCAGTGCTACCCCCTCCGAAACGGTCCAACGAGCAAAACTCACTTCTCCTCAGTGAGCTCCTCTGTTTTTGGCCAAATTCCTTCGTTTAGGCCTCCGAAATCGCGTTTTTCTAATCTCAGATCTGGTTCCGCTACAGTATCAGATCTGGTTCAGCTACAGTATCAGATTCTCATCAGATCTGGTTTAGCTGCAGTAAATTGGATCTCATCTGGTTCAGCTACAGTACCAGATCGGGTTCAGCTACAGTATCAGATCTGGTTCGTCTCTAAGTCAGATCTGCACATCTCAGTTAAACTGTTAGTAAATAATCAGCAGGTTTTGTGTATTTCAAAATTCAGATTCTGATCTGTAAACATAGATCCATCAATCTCCCCCTTTTTGATTTACACAAAACCTGAATAAACATATGCACGAATGTTTATGGTTTGAATTATTTAAAGACAAGTCTCCCCCTCAACGCAGCAAGGTGTATATTTACTTTTGAAAAGAAACCGATTTTTGGGAAGACATTTTTCGAAAAGCAGCATGCTGTGAGATTTGAAAAACAGATTCTGTGCTACTTGAAAATTCTCATATATTTAGACCAGAGGTGTAATTGAGGATTCAATTTACAGAATCTCTTCCATTTTTCTCTAAGATTTAGCCTTGCAAAACCTAGAGATCTTGACGTACACACAAATCTCGTGCAATCATTGCAGCTCATTAGAAGAGATATTGCTGCAATTTGCTTTCGAGAAACTGCTCTGCATTTCAATAGACATTACTCCCCCTGTCTTCATAAAATGAGTTTTTAAAACTCTTAAAATGATTTTGCAGCACAGAGAGCTTTCGCAAGATAAAACAGATTTGAAAACACTATCAGAGCTGCAAATATTTTAAAACTTTAAAAATTTTCGATTTAAAATGCACTTTCAAGAACAACCCGCTCTGATTGTGAGACACGAAAGTTGATGAGATTAATTGAGTTAATTAATCAGGTTTTAGTGACATCAGCTTTGAGTTGTTGCACTTGGAGAAGCTATCGGTTTTTGGTTTCAGCCTTAGAACAGTTCTGGAGAGTTAGAGTTGGCACAGAATCTGTTTAGCAGTTAGCGCGGGTCATCGCTGAATGTTGGCGCTCAGCAGTGGTGATGTCAGCAGTGTAGCGAGTTCTGTTATCGCTAGCGTTCAGTAGTGAGATAGAGCACGTTCAGTAGCGGGTGCTAGTACGTCGTCGTTTGGATTAGTTGGAACAACAGCGTTTTGGGTTAGCGAAGAAGAATCAGCTGTGAATTGCGTTAGCGTCATCTATGAGTTGCGTTAGCGTCAGCTGTGTTAGAGATCTGTTGTTGCGTTTCTAACATATGTTTGTTAGTGTTCAGTAGTGAGTAGCGGGTGACGTGTCCAGTTCCGACAGTAGTTCTCTGCGACGTCGTTTGAGATAGTAGAGATCTGTTTTGGCTTAGTGAGAGATCTGTTGCAAGATCTGTTTGCGAGTGGGAATATCAGTTGCGATAGCTTAAGTTGTCGGTGGAGCTGTTTCCAGTTTCTGTCAGCAGTGAGATTTAATAGAGAGCTTGGCCTTGTTCTCTATTATTGTTCCCGACAGTTAAAATATTTCCCGTTTGCCAAATTCTGTCGCGATACCCTAGCAACTGTTCACCGAACCTTATCTTCTTCGATTTTCGATGGTAGACAGCTCCGACGAAGGCGATAGTTGTAGCGTTGAACTCCTCTTGCTGAGACGCTTCGTTTGAAAATTGTTTTCGAACGTTTTCTTGAAGCTGGTGAGGTGTGCGAAAACATCTCCCTTGTGTAGTCTGTTGGCATAAGCGTCGGATTTTGCTCCTGGCTTTTTGGGGTAAGTTCAGTTCCTGCCTTTAAGCTTGATAGAGCTTTCTATGGTGTTAGATGAGGTAGGATAGCGTTGGTTGAGTTGTAGCTCCCAGCTGTTGCTTTTCTGTGCTTCGGTCTTTGAGCAGTTGTTGTGTTTCCGTTGAGCAGGTGGTGGATCTGCGTCATTGTGGCAATCTGCTTGTAGTAATTGTTGCACAAAGATTTGAGGTACGGATGTGAGCTTGTTTACAGCTTAGGATTTGAGCATGGATTATATGCCTGCTGTGTATGCTCTGTGCTATTATTACTTGTGCCTGTGTTATAATATCAGCTGTTGCATTTGCATACACGGCTTATCCCTTGGCTTGGTGTGGTGTTCCTTGTCTTCCTCAAAGCCTACATCACTTCTTGGTTGTAAGTTTTTACAAAGAAAGGCAAGTACAAAGCTTCCTGGATGCACCTTTCAAGTCTATGTACATGTGTGTTTATTTATGTTATGGTGATTGGATGAATCCATGTTTAATGCATCTCATACTGTTTAATGTAATTCATTCATGTATTTTGCAGCCTAGTTCAGATCTGGACCTTTGGTGAAGGAGAGGAGTCGAAAGGATAGAGCTTGGGTTGGGTAGAGTTTGTGGCTCTATCCCCTTCTCCCCTTTGGCTTTGGGTTGAGACATGGTCAGTCCATTCATGGATGAAAACAGCCTTTGGATAGAGCATGGGGAGCCTTGGAGGCGAAGGATGGGGGAGAGGGTTAAGGCCGTTTTGTGTGTGAGTGAGGTTGCGTTGGTGTTGTCAAGGGTGGATCTTGAAGTGAGGAGAAGTCTAGTATGGCTTAGGTTTTGGCTTTACTAGATGTTTTAAGGATATTATGAACTGATTTTAAGCATTTTTAGAATTTGTGAGATTTTTGAACATTTATGAAAATTAAATGCCTAGAAAATGATTCTTTTAGCATGCTTGACTATTTAAAGTGCACATGTTTACTTTTAAGGTATTTATGCGCAGAATGCTCATGATATTTTGAAATTTATTTATTTATTGAGGATTTGAGAAATTTATTGGAGGCAATAACGAGAAAAAATGATTTTTTTTAGTGATGGGACATGATTGTGGTTTTTCTATGCCATATCAGAAATGAAGGGTCTGGGCTTCAGATAAGTACTGAAGTGTCTTTCCTACTGACGGGTCTGGGCTTCAGATAAGTGCTGGAGTGCCTTTCCAACCTAGTACTAGTGTTTATTAGCTTGATCAAGTGACAAGAGGTTGAAGGACCACAGTCAGGAACGGAATTCATGAGGAAAACGTTTTAGAAAGATCATTTTATTGATGCAAACATTTTTAGTCATTTTGAGCATGAAATATTTTAATGCATACCTTTTAAGTCGAGAAACTATTTTAAGTAGAAATATTTTAATGCATGTGCATGTATTATTTAATACTCGTTATATATCAGTTTTTTACTTGTTGAATCTTTAGACTCACTATGCTTGCATGGTGCAGATGAGGTTGAGATTGAGATTGAGGGGCAGGATTCCTGAGCGGATTGCAGTCGGGCTTGGCACCTACCCACCGACATCTTGTTTCCGATTAGCACTTTCAGTCTTTTTAGCATACGTCGACTTGTTTTGAGAAAAATATATTTTTCTTATGCATGAGGATTTGTATGACTTAGCCCAATTTTAGTTATCATGCACGTTTATTTTATTGTTTAAGACTTTTATTAATCTTAGAAACCCTATGATGACGACTTATGATTATCGCTTCATTTACAAATATTTTATCATCTGTCATGTGAGAGTTAGTATAAAAAAAATATTTCTAGTATCTTCTTTTCCGCATTTAAGATCTCTTTTAAAACAAATATAATTTAAGAAGTGAGGGACTTTACAGTTGGTATCAGATCATGGTTCTGGTTTGGGTTGGGCCTACAGCTGACTTCAAGAAACTCAAGGAGTCTCGCCTCGAAGTCTGTAAGTCTTAGTGTTTGACTGCTTTATATAATTGTCCAATTACTTCCAGTTCATGTTTATTATTTTGAGAAATTGATGTGATTATGTCTTGAGGCTATATGTTGCGCATATTATTTCCTTTGAGGCATGTTTAGATCAAGTAGTGAAATTCGTTACAAACCCCAGATGCCTCCCAGACGACAAGTTACCCCGCCTCCACCACCACCGTTGAGCTCCAGCGAGCAGGTTCTAGCTAGACTTGCGCAGATATTGAGACAGAATGCCGGGACTTCACAGGCGGACAGGACCGAGATGTCATATGAGAAGTTCCGCAATATGGGGCCGTCGAAGTTTACCGGCACCACCGATCCATTCATGGCTGAGGGATGGGTCAGGACTTTAGAGACGATCTTTAGGTACATGCGACACAAGGATGCTGCCCGGGTCAGTTGCGCCATCTTCCAGTTGAAGGATGACGCTGCCCTCTGTTGGGAAGGGGAAGAAAAGACAGTGGATGTGGACTCTTGGACTTTGGAGGAGTTCAAGAAGATCTTCTATGACAAGTACTTTACGTCGAACGTGCAGGCGAGGCTGAAGAAGGAGTTTAGGAACCTCCAGCAGGGAGACATGTCTGTGACAGTGTATGTGAAGAAATTCGACAGGCGTTTCTACTTCTCTCCCCTCATCACTGATGATCCCGCTGAGAAGTTACATCATTTCTTGGATGGTTTGAGCCCCGCTATTCGCAGTGATGTGCTGATGTCTGACCCTGCAGACTATGCCGTGGCACTGAAGAGAGCCTTTAGATCCGAGCAGACGCTGAAGGATCTGCTCAGCATCTGCACGCTGAGGCGCAGAGGAAGAGGTCCTTCCAAACACAACATCATCAACAGCAGCAGTGTGAGACCCGAAAGTTTAGAAGAATTAATTGAGTTAATTAATCGGGTTTTGTTGGATTCAGATTTGAGCTTGAGCAGATCTGGATATTCAGCTTTGGGTCAAAATGCTTGGAGAAGCTATCGGGTTTGTATAAGTCCTTGGAACAGATCTGGAGGGTTAGAGTTTTGTTGCGGGATCTGTTCAGATGTGAGCGTTAGTCATCGCTGAGTGATCGCGTTCAACAGTCGTAGCGAGATCTGTTGTGGCTAGTGTTCAGTAGTGAGCTAGCGTGCTTCTGTAGCGAGTAGCTAAACTACGTCGTTTGGATTAGTTGGAACGACAGCGTTTTGGTTTAGTGGGCGAGACTCAGCAGTGAGCAGCTTTGGTCTTCAGATTTGAGAGAAATCTGAGTGTTAGAGAGCGACGTCTTTTTGGATTTCAGATTTCGTTGGCGCTAGCGATTCAGATCTGAGTAGCCGGTGACGTGTCCAGTTGCGATAGTGGACTTGTGTGACATCGTTTGAATTAGCAGATATCTGCTTTGGCGTAGAGTGAGATCTGTTGCGAGATCGATTGCGAGCGGGAATATCAGCTTTGAGATTTAAGTTGTCGGTGAGATATGTTCAGTGGTCTTGGACAGATTTGAGTATATAAGTGGACTTGGTCTTCATTGCTTTGTATTGTTTCCCGACACTTATAAATATTTCCCGATTGTTGATCTCTGTCGCGATACCCTAGCTACTGTTCACCGAACCTTATATTCTCCTATTGCCGACGGTAGACAGCTCCGATTGAAGTAAGAGTGGTAGCGTTGGACTCCTCTTGCTGAGACGCTTCGTTTGGATAGCACTTTCGAACGTTTTCTTGAAGCTGGTGAGGTGTGCGAAGAAATCTCCCTTCTATAGTCTGTTAGCGTTCCGTACTAGCTTGTTGGGGCAAGTGTTCAGATTCTACCTTGTGTTGTTTAGAGCTCTCTGTTGAGATAGAGGGGTAGAATAGTGCTGGTCGAGTTCGTAGCTCCCAGCTGTTGCTTTCCTGTGTTTTGGTCCTTGAGTAGTTGTTTGTGATTGGCTTAGTAGGTGTGAGATCTGCGTTGCTCCCTGTTTGTAGTAATTGTTGCACAGAAGACTTGAGGTACGGATGTGAGCTTGCTTACAATGTTGAGATTTGGCATGGATATGTGCTCATGCTTGCTGTTTTGTGATGCCGTGTATATTGTCTTGTTATCTATTGAATTTTGTTGCACTACATACACGCATCTGTTCATGCTGTTATCAGACCTCTTGTATCCGTTTCTTGCTTGCTGAATTGAGCGTGCCAGGGTGCTTGTAGAGGCGCGCGGGTAAATCCTGTCCCTCATCTCCCTGCTGGGACTGTTAGCCACCGTGAGCGGAGTGGGTAGCTCCCATATCTCATGTGTTGGGCAACAGCGGGTTGAGCGTTGATAATGCACCTGGTACCGTGTGCTGAGATGAGTGGGTAGCTCCCATATACTCACACACATTGTGGCCACTGCCTTTTGTTTGGATTTCAGTTGTTGAGCTGTCCTTGGAATCCTTTGGCTCCCTGTGTTCGGTTGTAGCCTTGATTCATGCATATCATTTGCATTTATCTAACTTCTGTTTTTCAGTTGCTCTCCGTACTGGGGTTTGACCCCTGTCCCTCTGGGGCTTGGTTGTTTGTTGCCTGTGTGTGTTTTAAGGTTACCATGGTTACTCTACTGGTCGTAGAGTATACCCAACTGGAGGTGCCCCAAGAGGTGGTTAGAGTGTCCCAGTTAGCGTATAGCATATTATGTATCAGTATTGTTAGCCGGGGGTTGTCCTGTGCTTTGTAGTAGTTGTTGTTTGGTAATTGATATATGTTTCAATGTTGTACTATTGTACTGAGTGATTTTCATTACTGGGATATTTTGAGTATTGTTGTTTTTTAAATTATATGTTTTAATCGTCAGGCGAAAGCGAAAATTTTAAGCCACTTTTGTATGCTTCCGCTTTTGTTTTGTGTTGTTTAACTCTGTATTGTGCACGAGGCCTGACAAGCAGACCAAGAGGCCGTTCACTGGGCCACCTAAACCTCCAGGCCAGGGTCAGTATATAATCTTTTAAGAAGTTATCCCTTTCTGCAATTATATTAACGGATGATCTTGTTAGGGTCATCGAATCCAGCGGCGAAGACCGCTACTTCTGAAGACCTCAAGGACAGCAGGCTCTGAGGCCTGTGGCTCAGACAGACAAACCCACATGCCTGACTTGTGGGAAGCAGCATTCTGGGAAGTGCTTGATGGGAGCCGGGGTCTGCTTCAAGTGCAAGCAGTCGGGCCACTTGTCTTTCGAGTGCCCGCAACTGAAGAAGCCTGCCACCGGGAGAGTTTACGTGATGCAGAGAGAGGAGGCTGACCTAGACACTACGCTTATCACAGGTAACCTTGCGCTTACGTTATGAATTTTGAGGATTTAGGTAGTAGACCTGTGATATTATTGAATAGGAGTGAACCTAATTTATGAATAGTTTGATTAGTGTCCTATGCATGTGTTATTTATGCCGCAGGTAGTGTAGTTGTGTTAGGGGTAGCTACCAGGGCCTTATTCGATTCAGGGGCGACTCATTATTTTATTTCTGAGGAGTTTGTGCGGCGTAAGAATGTTGCCTAGGAGAGTTTTGCAGGAGGTTTATTGGTGATGATTCCGTCAGGAGAGGAGGTGTCTACGGCTAGCGTCGTCCGGAATTTAGAGTTGATACTGCAAGGCCAGACCTTCCGCGCCAATCTGATTGTGTTTCCGATGCCAGAGTTTTATATTATTATATTATTCTCGGGAAGAACTGGCTGGCAGAGAATCAGGCGATTGTTGATTTCCAGTGCAGAGTAGTGCATCTTAGACCTCCTGGAGAGGAAGCGTTTGATTTCATGGCGGCACGGAGAATGAGGAAGCCGCGTCTTATGTCATTCTTGCAGGCGAGTTATTGGCAACGGATGCCCGTCATTCTTAGCCAGCATTATAGCGACTACGGCATAGGATGGACCTTCTATTGCTGATTTGGAGGTTGTTAGGGAGTATGCCGACGTATTCCCCGACGATGTTTCTAGGATCCCAACAGATCGAGAAGTGGTGTTTTCTATTGAGTTGATGCCTGGTACAGTGACGATCTCTAAGGCACCGTATCATCTTGAACCTAATGAGATGAAGGAATTAAAGGAACAGGTTCAGGAGCTGCTAGATAAGGGATTCATTCACCCCAGTGTCTCTCCATGGGGTGCACCAGTATTATTTGTGAAGAAGAAGGACGGCACCATGAGACTCTGTATCGACTACCGTGAGCTGAATTCGGTAACTATCAATAACAAGTACCTGTTGCCGAGAGTGGAGGATCTATTTGATCAGTTGCAGGGAGCTTCGATATTCTCTAAGATAGACCTTCGCTCTAGCTACCATCAGTTGAAGGTGAGGGAGGTAGATGTGCATAAGATGGCCTTCAGGAGTCGTTACGATCACTACGAGTTCTTGGTGATGCCCTTCGGGTTGACGAATGCACCAGCGGTCTTCATGGCAGTTCAGACATCGTGCTACAAATCCAGAGATATCATTCCTCATGCCTTCCTATCAGTAGTGAGACTTCAAGGCATGATACATATTCTTCTCGTCCGGATGCACACTGTAACTACTACAATGGGCCTCGTTCAAGATGGTTTCCTTCAGATAAATCAAATTCGGAACAACCAATCTTCCACGAAATTTCAAGCATCCATCAGAAGAAACAGTAAAATCATCTGACTGACCATTATGGGCCTTAATCTTCAACTCATAAATATAAGGGTCAGTCCTCTGCGTGCTCTAATGTCTTCAATCACCTGTGGTTCAACCCATAGAGAAGAAACCACGAAGTAATTGTTCCTCCGGCTGAAAACGCCATCCAGAAGTCCTCAAATCCTCATGGACATTGGATATACTCAATGATGTCAACATCGCAGGCTGGGCTTTCCTACTCAAAGCATCCGCCACTAAGTTCATCCGCCCAGACTGATACTGAATATCACAGTCAAAATCCTTGAGCAACTCCATCCAACGACGTTGCCTCATATTCATATCTGACTGAGTAAAGATATACTTCAAACTCTTGTGGTCTGTGCACAAACTGCTCACCCTACAAAAAATGACGCCAAATATTCAACGCAAACACAATGGCGGCCAATTCGAAATCATGAACGGGGTATCTCGTCTCATGGGGCTTCAACTGTCGAGAAGCATAAGCTATCACTAGCCCGTTCTGCATCAATACACAGCCCAATCCATTCATAGAAGCATAAGAACAAACAACAAAACCTCCGGAACCCGAAGGCAAGGCCAACACAGGAGCAGTAGTCAACTTCTCCTTAAGCAACTGGAAACTCGACTCACATTCATCTCTACACAGAAATCTTCTATCCTTCTGGGTCAACTGCGTCATCGGCTTGGCTATTGAAGAAAAACCCTCAACGTAACGTCTATAATAGCCAGCAAACCCAAGAAACTACGGATCTCAGAAACATTCCTAAGTCGTGCCCAGTTAAGAACTGCATCGACCTTACTAGGATCCACCGAAATACCTTCTGCAGATATGACATGACCCAAAAATATTACTTTATCCAGCTAAAATTTACACTTGCTGAACTTCGCGTAAAGCTGTGAGTATCTCAGTTTATGCAACACCAATCTCAAATGTTCCTTATGCTCTCTGAAATTCCTCGAATACACCTAGATATAATATATGAAGACAATCACAAAATGATCGATGTACTCACTAAAGACGCGATTCATCAGATATATAAAGACAGAAGGAGCATTCGTCAATCTGAACGGCATCACAAGAAACTCATAATGCCCGTATCTAGTCCTGAATGCTGTCTTTGACACATCAGCGTCTCTAATCCGCAACTGATGATAACCAGATCGCAGATCAAACTCAGAGTACACCGCCGATCCCTGCAACTGATCGAACAGATCATCAATTCTCGACAATGGATATTTATTCTTGATCATCGCTTTATTCAACTGCAGAAAATCAACACACATCCTAATAGATCCATCCTTCTTCTTCACGAAGTGAATCAGAGCTCCCCAAGGCGACATACTCGCCCTGATGAATCCCTTCTCCAAAAGATCACGCAACTGATCCTTGAGCTCCTTCAACTCAGCTGGCGCCAGTCGGTAAGGGGCTCTCAAAATCGGGGTTGTCCCTGGCACCAACTCTATGCTGAAGTCAATCTCTCGTCTCGGTGGAAATCCAGGAATCTCATCCGGAAACACATCAGGTGACTCTCAAACAATCGGGACATCATTCAATTCTATCCATGATTCTCGGGAAACATCAAGGGCATAAATCATAAACCCAGAGTTCTCTAGCGACAACAGACTAAACATCTCCATGGCCGACACTAGTGGAATCTTCGATCGTGAATCAGCACCGTAGATCCCACTTCTTCCCAAATTGAGGTCTAAACCTCACTACTCCATGGAAAAAATCTATAGTCGCTCTATAATTGGACAGCACGTCCATACCCAAGATACAATCAAAATCTCTAATCTCCAAGGCAATCAGGTTAGTCACCAACACATTCTCATCAAATCTAATCACACAAGTCCAAAACCACTTCACGGGACATTAACCACACACCAGCAGGAGTAGATACATACACAAAATCACACAGTGGGGTAACACTCAACCCACACTCGTGCACAAACAAATAAGATATGAAGGAGTGTTGTGAGGCTCTCTGCTCACAATTAATCTTCTAATCTTAATTAGTGGGTTATTAGGATAAACTAACCAAGTTTAACAATCTGATCTGGTTTATATATATAACGTACTAAAAAAAAATTTGGACCAGCAGAAGCGTAAATCAGCAGAAGCATAATTCAGTTCAGCTGGTAGCGTAAACATGATTCCTTTCTACAAAACCTCAAAGGTTACAAGGGTTACAAGTTAAATTAACTAGTACACATTCAAGTTGTATATACAAAACCAGACGTAAGCAACTTAAAACCAGTTGATCAAATATCTAGACTATCAGCAGGATAGTAAATCTTCGTGCTGCTGATCTAGCGCCTAAGTAGTATCTCTCGCTACCCGTCGTTGCTTCCCACTAGTTCTTTCTTCCTGTTGTCATGCACACATACAAACAAAACAACAGCCGGATAAACTCCGGTGAGAATCATCTCAATATAATCAGCAGGTATAATGAAAGCATAACAGTATATCAACTGTAAATAAATGCAATGACATGAAATGATTCTAGTTCTCTTCTTCAACCTCAGAATTGATTCTATATCAGTTCAACGCCATCAAGATTCGTATCCGATCTTGACATGAATATTCATATATCGAAACCATCTCCAGCTTCGAAAATCAGGCCAACTCAGTCCTGGGCATTAGAATCAATTCAATTCTCTTCAATATGCAAACTCATGCAAATAGAAAAGATCCACTACCTGTGATGGATCGACACACACATAATTCAAGTTCTAAATCAAGAACAGTAATCATATATGTATGTGATTTCAACGGAATACTCAAGAACTATCATTCTCGAGTAATCTAGTTCCTGACTCTTCTGTCAGATTATACCTTCGTTCCTCTGTTCTCAAATACTTCAATCAGTGTTCTTAATTTTTACTTCTGAAGATTCTTGCAAGATCAAAGGTCGATAACTGAAAGCAAGATGTTCTCAGCATTTCAAATTCTCGTTTATTTATAGACAACAACTTCTGTATTTTCTTGCAGCATTTCCAACGTATTCAATTCGAGTTCCACGTGTCATGCTGAGTATTCAACCAAGATATACTTCCACCGCTTCGAAGGTGGATAACGATAAACAAATTCCTCAACTGCTGTTCATCGTCCTCATTCGCTGTTCGACTATTGTTGCTCTTCAGCAGACGCAAGAATCAGCTTTTGTAATAACCAGTCGCAACAACAGTAATCCAGTCGCAACATCAATTCAGTCGCAACACTTCAAAGCTCAAAACGATGTCGTTATAACTAACTCCAACGACGTCGTTATATGCCATCAGCTGGTACTACGTCACTTAACAACCAGCTGCTGGTCACACATCAAAACGTTGTCGCATTGATCCCTCGACTGGACAATCAGCAGATACCAAAATCTCTCGACTGATTTCCAATCTCTCGTCTGGTTGCTAAACGACGACGTATCAAAGCTTATAGTTATACTACAAAACGCTGTCGTAAATTCTCTTAGCTGGAACGAATTCCCCTCGACTGATATTGCGTGAGATATCAAAACGACGACGTCTTTCCTACGTCATCCTCAACCAGCAGGTACAACATCCTCAACCAGCAGATACATAAATCAGCAGATGCTTACAAACTCTTGCTGCTGATTTCTCGTTCGCATAACAGTGACTAACACGAAGTGTGATGCTCCAGTCTCAAACAAAACTCGTGCAGGAAAATCAAAGATAGCACAAGTGCCTGCAATAACTCCTCCAGGCATATCATCAGCTTGCTCTCTCGTCAAGGCATTCACCTGAGCTTGCTGCGGTCCTGGAAACTGAGGTCTATAAGATCCTCCGAACCTAGACGGTTCTCATGGTTGGAATCCTGATCGTTGGGACTGAGCAAAAGGTTGCGGTCTCTGCGGAAAACCACCAGCTGAACCTTGTTATGACTGATTCGAAGGTTTTCCTCCCGACAAAGGACAAACTCTAGCGAAATGTCCAGGCTTCCCACACCTATGACAAGGACCTTGATCTCCACGACACTGCGAAGTCATATGGCGACCTCCGCATTGTCCACACGATAGACCTCCAGAGCCACTACCACCAGAGATAACAGAACCAGACGAACTCGAATTAGATCGTCTCTTGAACTGCTTCCCACGAGGCTTAAACCTATGGCGATTAGACTGCTACAAAGTCTGAGGAGTCTGAAATGGTTTCTTCACCTATAACACAGGTTGAAAGATGCGTCCAGCTATCGGCTGAACCTGATTATGTGCTTCCAACAGACTCTCCTCAATGTCCACCGCCCTATACACTGTGTAATGCCCAGAATCATTAAGAAGAGGATTAGTTTAACATTTTGACATTTACGAATTGATGAAGTTTGATTATGAGTTCGGATTTCTTCTGGAAGTGTTGAGTGATTAAGGAACTGTGTATCGTTCGATTTCGCTAAGTATGCCAGACGAAGTAACCAGACGAAGCGATTTGATAAGATCAGCAGCAGGTTACTGTAGCTCGCGAGTGGTGGAAATTTGAAATTCAGTTGAAGCGTTAGTGTTGATTTCAGCTGGAAGCAAACGCGCGAATACAAGAGTTAATGAGAAAGTGCCACGTGTTAGTTACTGTTACGCACGAAAATCAGCAGCAAGAGTTTCTTACGCATCTGCTGGTTTATATACCTGCTGGTTTTGATGTATACCTGCTGGTTGATAGTGTATCGGCTGGTGGATGATGACGTAGGTGCGACGTCGTCGTTTTGATAATAAACGAAAAACCAGTCGAGGTGAAAATGGTTCCAGCTGAGATATGAATGCGACATCGTTTTGACTTATGACTATGAGACTTGATGCGATGTCGTTTAGCAACCAGGCGAGGAATTGGAAATCAGTCGATAGATTGTTGTATCTGCTGGTATCCAGTCGAGGGATCAATGCGACACCGTTTTGATTATAAACAGGAGATGTTGATACGATACCGTTTGTTGGAATAAGAAAGCGGACCAGCTGCTGGTTTCTTTGAATAAAGAGGTAGTACCAGCTGAGGATACGTAACGACGTCGTTGGAATTAGTTATAAAGACATCATTTTGAGCTTTGAAGTGTTGCGACTGGATTTATGTTGCGACTGGATTTATGTTGCGATTGGATTCCTGTTGTTGCGACTGGTTACCACTATAGCTGGTTGTTGCGTCTGCTGAAGAACAACGATATTCGAACAGCGACTGAGGACGATCAACAGTAGTTGAGGAATCTGTTTATCGTTATCCACCTTCGAAACGGTGGGAGTATATCTTGTTTGAATACTCAGCATGACACGTGGAACTCGAATTGAACACGTTGGAAATGCTGCAGAAATACAGAGATCGTTGTCTATATATAAGAGTGAATTTGAAATGCTGAGAACATCTGGAATTCAGTTATCGACCTTTGATATTGCAAGTATCTTCGGAAGTGAGGAACAGAGTGTAAGAACGTTAACTGAAGCATTTTGAAAATAGAGGAACAAAGGTATAATCTGACAGAAGAGTCAGGAACTAGATTACTCGAGAATGATATTTCTTGAGAATGCCGCTGAAATCACATACATATATGATTACTGTTCTTGATTTAGAACTTGAATCATGTGTGTGTCGATCCATCACAGGTAGTGGATCTTTTATATTTGCATTAGTTTGCATATTGAAGATAATTGAATTGATTCTAAAGCCCAGGACTGAGTTGTCCTGATTTTCGAAGCCGGAGATGGTTTCGATAGATGAATATTCATGTCAAGATCGGATACGAATCTTGATGGCGTCGAACTGATATGGAATCAATTCTGAGAACGAAGAGGAGAACTAGAAGCATTTCATGTCATTGCATTTGTTTTACAGTTGATAAACTGTTGCGCATTTTATTGTTATTATGCGTACCTGCTGATTATATTGAGATGATTCTCACCGGAGTTTATCCGGCTGTTGTTTTGTTTTTTATGTGTGCATGACAACAGGAAGAAGGAACTAGTGGGGAGCAACTACGGGTAGCGAGAGATACTACCTAGACGCTAGATCAGCAGCACGAAGATTAAACACCAGCTGGTAGTCTAGATGTTTGGACGACTGGTCTTAGGTTGCTCAAGTCTGGTTTTGTATATAAGACATAAGCATGTACTAGTGAAATTAGTTTGTAACCACTGTAAACTTTGAAGTATTGGTGTAAATGAATCATGTTTACACTACCAGCTGAACTTATTATGCTTCTACTGATTTACGCTTCTGCTGGTTGAAATTTTTTTTTTAAGTACGTTATGTATAAACCAGATTAGATTGTTAAACGTGTTTAGTTTACATTAACAACCCACTGATTAAGATAGAAGATTAATTGTGAGCAGAGAGCCTCACACACTGCCTCGGCATAAGTCGCAGGAGAACCAGCTAACACGATGCGGAACAAATCAGGACTCAAACCTCTCAGAAACTTGTTCCTATTCGTCCTATCCTGGTTAGCAACATGAGGAACATACGACAAAAGTGAAGAAAACTGTCTAGCATACTCAGCTATGCTCATGTTCCCTTGCTTCGGATTATCGAACTCCTGCTCACGGTTAATGTAGTACGACTCAGGGGTATACTCTTGTCGAAAAGCTGCACAGAAGCTCTCCCAAGAAATCAAAGCACCACTCTCTCTCATGACTCGGGAAGTACCTTTCCACCAACGTTGAGCATTATCCCTCAACTGCAAAATGGCCAACTTCAGTCTTCTCTCATGAGAGTACTCCACCGTGTCAAACAATTCCTCCATATGTTCCAACCAGTCTTCAGCCATCAAACCACTCTCGGCGCCAATGAACGACCAATGAACGTAGGGGGATTCATCCTCTGGAACCTAGCTATAACTAGCTCCATCTCTCCAATCTGTCTAGTCACATCATCCACCTCGGTCTGTCTAGCTCGACGACGTAATGGCACACTCTACTGCTCAACATCTTCATCGCTGCCCGGGGATCTAGACTCCCCATCTACCTGCCTAGAAATTCTACTTCTACCTCTCCTCGGTGGCATCTACCACTCAGAGGTAAGAAGCAAGAACAAATAATCACCGAGGCAGATAATCAAAATCACAGAGTCAATCACAATCAAAACTCAAACTCTGTCTCTAGACTCGAGTGTGATGGAAAAGAAATCGAGCTTATCCCAGTTTAAGCTCTGATACCAAAATGTCAGGCCCGGTGCACTAAATCACAGATTAATTACTCAATTAATCACAATTATGCGGAAGCATTTAAAATAGGGCTAAAAATTTCCGTTTTGGGCCTGAACGGAAATCATCTCTTAAAGATACATTCATAGTCAAAATAGGATTTAACTCAAAATCCAACACATCAATAACAACAAATACAGTTAAAATGCAAATACAGATCCCCAAATACATAATCACACAGGGCATCCCCTGGTTCAATACATAGTATAATAACTGGGACTTAGAATGGGATCTACTAGCTGACGCTCCACTCTGCCCAGCTGTATTACCTAAAGATCCTGCAAAGGCCAACACAGACCAACGCAGCCCAAAAACAGTGAAAAGGAATACGAGGTCAAACCTCAGTACGAAGAGCATCTGAAAAGCAACAAATATATCAGTCATGCAATATTTCAAACGTGCAATGCAAGAGGGCTACAAAGAATCATCGGTAGGCAAGGCACAACAACTCAGCTGTGCAGAATCAAATCCTGTGATATTCAGGTACGACAGATCGTCCGCCCATCATAGTGTAGTGGTATTCAGGCACGACAACTCAGCCGGCCACCACATCAATATCAGCGTTGGAGCTGTCAGGCACGATGGCTCAGCCGGCCGATCACAACGCACAAAGGAAATCAGTTAACAAGAGGATCAGGCTCAATATGTATGCGTGAATGCACAGCAGAAATCATGCTTATATCAATGCATATAACTCACACGCACACACACAGATAAGAGCACATAATTAGCATCATAACCCACCAGTCAATACCAGCACACAGATCACAGAAATTCAACACGAAAGAAATATTCCAAAGCTGATATCAAAGCTGCTAAATCTAGCTCAATTCTTACCTCCAGCTGCTAATACCTCGACAGATCATGCAGAACACAACTCCAACAGCCTGCTCAAATCAGCTTCTCTACTAGTTCTTCAAGAACTCAACAGAAGATGTCAGGCCCCGTGCTAATTACTAGCAATTAACACATAATAAGCGCATAAACACGGAAGATAAAAATCAGGGCTTAAAAATTTTTCGAAATACTATGGGCCTGAACTTCAAATCATACATTCAAAATATTCAATACTTAAAATATGAGTTAACTCAAACTCATACAACAAGTAACCACATAATATCAATTCAAAATACAGATCCCCAAATACATGATAACACGGGGCATCCCCCGGCTCAATACATATCATATATATAGACTGGGACTCAGGGACGAGGGGATCGACCAGCTGAACTTCCACTCTGCCCAGCTTGGTTACCTGAAACTCCTGAAAATGGGCAACGCAGACCCAAACAACAAAAGAAGTAAAACAAGTACGAGGTCAAGCCTCAGTACGAAGAGCTATCATAACAGCTAAACATGCAACATGCTATAATCAATGCTATGAATGCATGAGGGCTTTCAAGAAATCGGATAGCTAGACCAGTCTATCAGCTGGCAACTCAAATCAAGCCTCTATACCACGCACAACCAATCAGCCGGTGGAAATCATCGGTCCGTGATCATCGGGGCCCGTCAGCCCATCACAACTCGGTGGTAGACACTCGAATCCGGTAGTCACCACTCCGACGATAGCGTTGGACTTTTCGAGCACGACTCAACAGTTGGCCAGTCACAACGTGGCACCCAATCAGGTAATCAAATCAATCTGTCAATTCAGGCTCAAGATGTATGCATGAATGCCATTCAATTTCAATGCTCAATGCATACAAGGCATAATACGTGAAAACAGAATATATATCTCAAGCAATTCATCACACTGTTCCACGTAACACATAACAGCAACTTCACAGATTTCACAACATTGAAATATAGACATGTTCACGCTCAAAGCTGCTAAGGGCTGCTCAATCGTACCTCAAATCCACAAATTCTACCTCACAAATTCGAATAGGGCATGGCAGCACTCACGACCAGAAACCAGCAGCTTTCGCGATCTTCTCCAAGGTCGTTCTGCAGCTTCAAATGGGCAGCAATCGAAATATAAGTTCGCAAGGAACCAAGCGCCACCGAAAACACTCAAAACTTCGACGAAGAACGACGGAAATCTAGGGAAGAAAGCCTCGGGTGAACAGTAGCTCGACGAGGGTTTGAGAAAGAAGAGATAAGGAATTGCTGGCTCAAAATAATTCTAAGTGTCGATCAACACCTCTATATATATACATCTCAAATCTCTCGACTGCTGCTCACCAATCCAGTCGTCTTGAACCGTAGGAATCTTACGACTGGCACTCATGCTTCCTACAACAAACCAGACGCAACAATCCAGTCGCAACTATCTAGTCGCAATATCCAGTCGCAACTATCCAGTTGCAAGCTATCCAGTCGCAATCCTCGAAACACAGCGTTTCAACTAAACCAGACGACGTCGCGTTGCTCCCTCGACTGGTTCCTCAATTCCACAGCTGGTCACCCAGTCGCAATACAATTCCTCCCGCGACTGGTTCTTCAATTCTTCGACTGGTCATTCTCTCACGATCGCAACGACTGCCAGACGCAACACAAGCGCAACAACTGATTTTCCATTTCCACCAGCTGCAAGCTACAGTAACCATCAAATTACAAATCCTACCAGTCGTTGGCTATAGTACGGTTGATTCAATACTTGGAGGAATTCGACAACTCTATAACTTCAAAATTCACGTGGCTAAACCCAAACAATAAAATTAACCACTAATCTAACTCTGAATCCTCACATTCTCCCCACCTTAAGGGATTTCTTCCTCGAAATCAAAGGTAAGCTCAGGGAAGAAAACAATCAATCATGCAAATCAACACCAGCAACTACTCAAGTTCGAAGCTAAAACCAGAAGTTTACCTTGAAATGTTGCACGATCAGTGCTCAAACAGATGAGGCCAATCCTGCCGCATCTTTTCTTCAACTTCCCAGGTTGCTTCTTCTCGGCCATGCTTGCTCCATTGGACCATCACCAACGGAATTATCTTGTTTCTCAGCTGCTTCTCCTTCCTATCCAAGATCTGCACCGGATATTCGACATAACTCAAGGCAGAATCCAGCTCAACTTCGTCGGTTCTCAAAACATGGGACGGATCCGGCTCATATTTTCGCAACATTGACACATGAAACACGTCATGCATC
>KV012582.1:99131-121770 GCA_001598015.1 Dorcoceras hygrometricum | reverse complement strand
GGATCTCTGTCAGACACTATCGAAACCGGAACTCCATGCAATCTAACCATATGGTCGATGTACAACTTCGCCATCTTTTTCATCGAACACCTCACATTAGGGAATGAAATGGGCTGACTTCGTCTATCAATCACAACCCAAATCGCATCACATCCCCTACTCGATCGAGGTATATGAGTCACGAAATCCATGGCGATGTGCTCCCAATTCCATTGGGGCACCTCTAAACTCTGTAGCAATCCACCATGTCTCATTCTCTCAGCCTTGACCTGCTGGCAATTCAAACATCTAGCAACAAAAGCAGAGATGTCGCTCTTCATACCTACCCACCAGAAGTGAGATTTCAAGGCATGGTACATCTTTCGCTCGCCTGGATGCACACTGTACCGACTACAATGTGCTTCATTCATGAGGGTCTCCTTTAGATCGATCAGGTTCGGAGCTACTAATCTCCCTCTGAACCTCAAACATCCATCAGCGGCAACAGAGAAATCATCAGACTGACCCGACTGCGCCTTAATCCTCAACTCATGGATATAGGGGTCGGTCCTCTGCGCCTCCCTGATGTTCATCACAATCTGCGGTTCCACCTGAAGAGAAGAAACAAAGAAATACTGATCACCCGGCTGGAATCGCCAACCAGAAGTACTCAACTCCTCATGAACTTTCGAAATACTCAAGGATGCTAACATATCAGGCTGGGTCTTTCTGCTCAAAGCGTCGGCTACTAAGTTCACACGCCCAGGCTGATATTGAATCTCACAATCGAAGTCCTTAAGCAATTCCATCCAGCGTCGCTGCCTCATGTTCAAATCCGACTGCGTGAAGATATATTTCAGGCTCTTGTGGTCGGTGTACACCACAAATTCTTCACCATAGAGATAATGCCGCCAAAACTTCAAGGCAAACACTAACGCAGCCAAATCCAAATCATGAACCGGGTACATCGTCTCGTGAGGCTTCAGCTGTCGAGACGCATACGCAATCACGTACCCGTTCTGCATCAAAACACACCCTAATCCACTCAGAGAAGCATCGGAGCACACAACAAATCCTCCGTAGCCAGACGGTAGGGCCAAGACAGGAGCAGCAGTCAACTTCTCCTTCAGCGTCTGAAAACTGTACTCGCACTCATCAGTCCATACAAATCTCTTATCTTTCTGAGTCAACTGCGTCATAGGCCTGGCTATCGAAGAAAACTTCTCAATGAAATGCCTATAATAGCCAGCCAAACCCAAGAAACTACGGATCTCAGATACATTCCTACGTCTCTCCCAGTTAAGCACTGCTTCGACCTTGCTCGGATCTACAGAAATCCCTTGTGCTGAAATCACGTGACCCAAAAAGATAATCCTGTCGAGCCAAAACTCGCACTTGCTGAATTTGGCATAGAGCTGCGAGTCTCTCAATCTCTGCAATACTAATCTCAAATGCTCCTTGTGCTCTCTCTTGCTCCTCGAGTACACCAAGATGACATCTATGAATATGATAACGAACCGATCGATATACTCGCTGAAGACACGATTCATCAAATCCATAAAGACAGCGGGGGCATTCGTCAATCCAAAAGGCATGAAAAGAAACTCAAAATGCCCATATCGAGTCCGGAAGGCTGTCTTTGCCACATCAGCGTCTCTAATTCGAAACTGGTGATAACCAAAGCGCAAGTCAATCTTCGAGTACACAACCGATCCCTGCAGTTGATCGAACAAGTCATCAATCCTCGGCAGAGGATACTTGTTCTTCACAGTGGCTTTATTCAGCTGTCTGAAGTCCACGCACATCCTCATAGTGCCATCTTTCTTTTTCACAAATAGAATCGGAGCTCCCCAAGGCGACATGCTCGGTCTGATGAAGCCTTTCTCTAAGAGATCGCTCAACTGTTCCTTCAGCTCTTTCAACTCTGCGGGCGCCAACCGGTAAGGAGTTCTAGAAATCGGGGCGGTACCGGGCACCAACTCAATACTGAAGTCGATCTCGCGTCGAGGAGGAAATCCAGGAATCTCATCTGGAAACACGTCGGGAAACTCTCGAACGACGGGGATGTTGCGCAACTCTAATCGCTGCTTCTGGGAACTATCAAGTGCGTAGATCATGAATCCTGCATTACCTAGCGATAGCAGGCTAAACATCTCCATAGCGGACACTAGGGGAATCTTCGACCTCAAATCCGTGCCGTAGAAATCCCACCTTTCACCCGTATCAGGGCGAAATCTCACCACACCATGGAAGCAATCAACGGTAGCCTTATAGCTAGATAATACGTCCATTCCCAAAATACAGTCGAAATGTCTAATCCCCAAGACAATCAGATTGGTCACCAAAACATGCTCATCAAACCTAATCAGGCAATCTACTACTACCTCTCGGGACCACAGGTTCACACCGCAGGAGTAGACACAGAAACAACATCACACAGTGGGGAAGAACTCAACCCACGCTCAAACACAAACATCTCAGATATGAAAGAGTGTGATGCACCAGTGTCAAACAAAACTCTCGCAGGATAATCATAAATAGAGCATGTACCTCTAATCACCATGCCCGGCGTCTCCTCAGCCTGGTCCAACGACAAGGCGTTCGCCTGCGCCTGCTGGGGAATTTGAAACGGGGGTCGGGAAGGTCCTCCAAAACGTGACGGCTCACGAGGCTGAAAACCAGATCGCTGGGACTGCGCAAAAGGTTGCTGTCGCTGAGAAGAACCACTAGCGGAACCCTGCTGCGACTGACCAGTAGATCGTCCTCCAATCGAAGGACACGCTCTAGCAAAATGTCCCGGCTGACCACAAAGATGGCAGAGTCCTCTAACTCCACGACACTCCGAAGTCTCGTGTCTCCCTCCGCACTGACTACAAAATCCGCCGCCAGAACCACCACCTGAACCACTGCCAGAACCCGAGCTCACGGAACCAGAGGAAATCGAATGGCCTTTCTTCTTAAATTGCTTCCCTCGAGGTCTGAACTTCTGGCGACTCGACTGCTGTGACCCCTGCGGAGACTGATACTACTGCGACACCGCCTAAGCTGGCTGTGAAGCACGCGCGGTCGTCGGATGCACTGGAGCCTCGGGATCCATCAAACTCTCCTCAATATCCACTGCATTGTTCACAGCTTCCATGAAAGTCGCCGGGGACCCAGACAAAACCATCCGATAAAGGTCAGGTCTCAAGCCCTTTAAGAACTTGTTCCTCTTCGTTCGCTCTTGGTTCGCCACAGCTGGCATGTACACTAGAAGCCCGGGAAACCGCCTCACATACTCGGCCACACGCATATCACCCTGCTTCAGGTTATCAAACTCACGCTCCCGACTAGCGAAGTAGGACTCTGGAGTGTATTCACGTCGAAAAGCCTCACAGAAAGCATCCCAAGTGAGCATCGTCCCACTATCTCGAAGCATCCTAGATGTACTCCTCCACCAGCGCTGTGCATCATCTCGTAGCTGCAGCACTGCCAATTTCAGTCTCTTTTCCGGAGCGTACTCCAGGGTATCAAATAGCTCCTCCATCTGAACAAGCCACGCCTCAGCCCTAGCGCCACCCTCAGTACCGGCCAACGTCGGTGGGTTCGTCCGCTGAAATCGGGCTAAGACTAACTCCATTCCACCTATCTGCCTAGTGACGTCCTCAACCTGATCGTCCTCACTACCTGCTCTAGACTCCTCCTCAGAACGTCTAGTCCTCCTACCTCCTCCTCGTATCGGCGGCATCTAACAAGCCTAGAGGTAAGATCTCACAGCAGATAGAATAGCAAGACAGAGAATAGATCACATAGGTCACAGAGGCAATCAAAATCAAATCAAAACTCTGTGCCTAGACTCGAGTGTGATCAAAAGAAATTGAGCTTATCCCAGTTTAAGCTCTGATACCAAAAATGTCAGGCCCCGTGCTAATTACTAGCAATTAACACATAATAAGCGCATAAACACGGAAGCTAAAAATCAGGGCTTAAAAATTTTTCGAAATACTATGGGCCTGAACTTCAAATCATACATTCAAAATATTCAATACTTAAAATATGAGTTAACTCAAACTCATACAACAAGTAACCACATAATATCAATTCAAAATACAGATCCCCAAATACATGATAACACGGGGCATCCCCCGGCTCAATACATATCATATATATAGACTGGGACTCAGGGACGAAGGGATCGACAAGCTGAACTTCCACTCTGGCCAGCTTGGTTACCTGAAACTCCTGCAAATGGGCAACGCAGACCCAAACAACAAAAGCAGGAAAACAAGTACGAGGTCAAGCCTCAGTACGAAGAGCTATCATAACAGCTAAACATGCAACATGCTATAATCAATGCTATGAATGCATGAGGGCTTTCAAAAAATCGGATAGCTAGACCAGTCTATCAGCTGGCAACTCAAATCAAGCCTCTATACCACGCACAGCCAATCAGCCGGTGGAAATCATCGGTCCGTGATAATCGGGGCCCGTCAGCCCATCACAGCTCGGTGGTAGACACTCGAATCCGGTAGTCACCACTCCGACGATAGCGTTGGACTTTTCGGGCACGACTCAACAGTCGGCCAGTCACAACGTGGCACCCAATCAGGTAATCAAATCAATCTGTCAATTCAAGCTCAAGATGTATGCATTAATGCCATTCAATTTCAATGCTCAATGCATACAAGGCATAATACGTGAAAACAGAATATATATCTCAAGCAATTCATCACACTGTTCCACGTAACACATAACAGCAACTTCACAGATTTCACAACATTGAAATATAGACATGTTCACGCTCAAAGCTGCTAAGGGCTGCTCAATCGTACCTCGAATCCACAAATTATACCTCACAAATTCAAACAGGGCACGGCAGCACTCACGACCAGAAACCAGCAGCTTTCGCGATCTTCTCCAAGGTCGTTCTGCAGCTTCAAATGGGTAGCAATCGAAAGAGAAGTTCGCAAGGAACCCAGCGCCCCCGAAAACACTCAAATCTTCGACGGTGAACGACGGAAATCTAGGGAAGAAAGCCTTGGGTGAACAGTAGCTCGACGAGGGTTTGAGAAAGAAGAGATAAGGAATGGCTGGCTCAAAATAATTCTAAGTGTCGATCAACACCTCTATATATATACATCTCAAATCTCTCGACTGCTGCTCACCAATCCAGTCGTCTTGAACCGTAGGAATCTTACGACTGGCACTCATGCTTCCTACAACAAACCAGACGCAACAATCCAGTCGCAACTATCCAGTCGCAACTATCCAGTCGCAAGCTATCCAGTCGCAAGCAATCCAGTCGCAATCCTCGAAACGCAGCGTTTCAACTAAACCAGACGACGTCACGTGTTGCTCCCTCGACTGGTTCCTCAATTCCACAGCTGGTAACCCAGTCGCAATACAATTCCTCCCGCGACTGGTTCTTCAATTCTTCGACTGGTCATTCTCTCACGAGCGCAATGACTGCCAGATGCAACACAAGCGCAACAACTGATTTTCCATTTCCACAGCTGCAAGCTACCGTAACCATCAAATTCCAAATCCTACCAGTCGTTGGCTACAGTACGGTTGATTCAATATTTTGAGGAATTCGAAAACTCTATAACTTCAAAATTCACGTGGCTAAACCCAAGCAATAAAATTAACCACTAATCTAAATCTGAATCCTCACAGAAGATGCCTACGAGCTCAAATCTGCCAGGATATCTTATAATCATCTCACATTAAAGCTCAGTCAGCTTACAGCCTAAATCCGCATAGCCTAAAATGGCTACCTCAACTCAACAGAGCACTATCCAGCTCTAAATCGAAGTTTAATTCCGTAAGAAATCACTTACTCAAAGCTACTCAAGAACAAAAGAACCATTGGTCAAAAATCGTGAAGATATCGAATGCAACTACTTCGCGCTCCCTCAACTCGTTGATTCAAGTCTCCAAACTGGTATCAATCGAAAGCCCTAAGGAAGATGAGCTCTGCGCCACCAATATTGCTCCAAAAGGCAGCGTAAATCAACGGAAATCGAAGGAAATAGGGTTCGAATGAACAGTAAGGGTTTGTGAATCTCTTGAGAAGAAGATAAGAAATATCGGGTCTATAATTCACTAAGTGTTGGTCAACACTTATATATACTCCAGTCAACGCTACAGTGCCACCGAAAAACTCATATCTGAGCACTCCATCAGCTTTGACTTCTCTATACTGACCAAATCTGATTCCTCTCGCTACATCATATCTGACTATCACCAAACGACGTCCTTGAGGAGTCCTGTTCAAAATATATCACACGTTCACATAGACGCACTCGCAAACATCCAGATCTGGCTTTCATCAAACGACGTCACACCAGGGTCCAGATCTCATCAAATCTGATGCTTACTAAACGACGTCGCATCAGTAATACTCAACCAACGCCAAATCTGGTATACTCCAAATGACATCGCATGACTTATACTTAACTCGCGCATTCCGGGTAATCCAAAACGACATCGTTTCGATTCCTTCTCAAGGCAACTTGCTCAAACACACGAGGGACAGATCTGGACACCCAGATCTTACTCAAATCTGAAATAACGAACCGGTCTACTCAAACCGCAAACCAAACCAATTCTCCCAGCGCCTCTAAGTCACTCGTGCGGGGTATTCTCCAAATCTGAACTCCAGCGATAAACAACATACCAAGTCTGTCCAGCGCTACGCTCTCCCTTACTCAATGATACTCATCGATACACTTCTAATTCAAATCCGAAGCTCATATAAGCCCACGTACAATGCTGATCTCACAAACATCTTTGACCAATATTCCTAGGCTAAACACCCGATAATTCATAAGGCATATTTCTCCGATTAAATCCTCATACCAATCAAATATGCTCAAACATCTTACGAGATTAAATCGGGCTAATTCCTCAAATTTCTTCGTAACATAGCACAAATTAAAACCAGTAAATTTCAGTCCTCACAGGTAAACACTCTTCCCAAATCTTCAAATTATGGCACGCAATAGTATCCCTAAAGTCCTATTAACAACTTCAGTTTGCACATCCGTCTGAGGGTGACAAGTAGTAGAAAAGAGTAACTTAGTACCAAGCTTGCACCATAGCGTCTTCCTAAAGTAACTCAAAAATCATGTATCCCTATCAGAAACAATGCTCCTAGGCATCCCATGCAGTCTACAACCTCCCTAAAGAACAAGTCAGCCACATTAGAAGCATCATCAGCTTTATGACAGGCCATAAAATGAGCCATTTTGGAGAAACGGTCAACCACCACAAAAATAGCGTCCCTTCCCTTCTTAGTCCTAGGTAGCCCCAGAACAAAATCCATAGACAGTTCAACCCAAGGTTTAGTAGGAATAGGAAGTGGCGTATACATCCCATGGGGTTGTACCCTAGACTTTGCTTGTCTACATGTTATACACCTTTCACAATGACGTTGGACATCATGTTTCATATGAGGCCAAAAAAATGTTCATGAAATGCGTTCAAGGTCTTAGCCACACAAAATGTCCCAGTCCACCCCCATGCACTTCTTTAACAAGCTGTTCTCTAATGGAATACTTAGGGATGCACAATCTATGTTCCCTAAATAAGAACCCCTCATGCAAATAAAATTTTCCATGTGTGCCATGCATGCAACACTCAAACACATCCTTAAAATCATCATCTAGTGCATATAACTCTTTTACATGTTGAAATCCCAAGAAATTCGAACCTAGGGTGGAGAATAAAACGTACCTACGTGATCGTGCATCGGCCACTATGTTTTCCTTACCTTGTTTGTACTTGATCACATATGGAAATGTCTTGATGAATGCCACCCACTTGGCATGCCTCTTGTTAAGCTTTTGCTGCCCTTTAAGGTGCTTGAGAGACTCATGATCCTTGTGAATCACGAACTCCTTCGGCGTAAGGTAGTGTGTCATGCCTCAAGAGACCTCACCAAGGCATACAACTACTTGTCATAAGTTGGGTAGTTCAACGTGCCGCCATTAAGTTTCTCGCTAAAGTAAGCAACAGGCATTCCTCTTTGCATTAACACTCCCCTAATACCTAATCCTGAAGCATCACATTCAATTTCAAAAGTGTTAGAAAAATCAGGCAATACAAGTACAGGAGCATTAATCAGCTTTTGCTTAATGATTTAAAAGGACTTCTCTTGCTCTGCGCCCCAATGGAAAGGAGAGTTCTTTATTATCACCGCTGTCATAGGCGCTGATAGTGTGATAAAATCTCTTACAAACCTCCTGTAGAGGCTGGCAAGACCATGGAAACTCCGAACTTGACCGACAGTAGTAGGCTTTGGCAAATCCCAAATATCACTCACCTTTTCTTCATCCACTTGTATACCTTGAGAGCTCACAACCTATCCAAGGAAAACAAGTTTTTCCATACAAAACACACACTTCTTGAAATTAGCATACAGATGTTCCGCCCTAAGTGTTGTTAGTACGAGCCTCAAGTGCTCAACCTGCTCATCCAAATGTTTGCTATATATCAGGATATCGTCAGATTAAACCACTACAAACTTACCAATGTATGTACACAGGACATGATTCATTAGTCGCATAAAAGTGCTCGGTGCATTCGTTAAGCCAAATGGAATCACTAACCATTCATACAAGACATACTTGGTCTTAAACTCAGTTTTCCACTCATCACCTTCCCTCATTCTAATCTGATGGTAACCACTTTTAAGATCGATTTTGCTAAAGATGGTAGACCCGTGCAACTCATCCAACATATCATCTAGTCTAGGTATGGGATGTTTATACTTGATATTAATTTTATTGATAGCTCTGCAATCAACACACATCGACCAAGATCCATCTTTATTTGGCACCAATAAAACAGGCACAACACAAGGTGACATGGATTCACACACATATCCCTTAAGTAAAAGCGCACTCACCTGTCGTTGAAGCTCTTTAGCCTCTTCTGGATTGCACCTATATGCTGGACGGTTTGGCAATGCACTCCCCGGCACCAAGTCAATTTGATTCTCAATTCCCCTCATGGGTGGTAATCCCTATGGCAGCTCTTCGGGAAACAGGTCTTCAAAGTCCTGCAAAAGAGTAATAACAGTGCTCGGCAGTGATCCGGCTATGTCACTTGTGTTTAGGAGAATATCCTTGTAAATAAGTAACACAAGTGGACTTTTTGAATGCAACACACCTCTCAACTCACTCTTTTGGGCCATAAACATTTTGTTCCTTGCCTCTTTCTCCCTCTCCCCATTCTCCTTCTCTACTTTTTTTTCTTTTCTATTTGTGGTCATCTCACTTTTTTGTTCACTCTTTTTTTCGACCACATCACTCTTTGTCTCCTTTTTTGTTTTAAGTGATCCTCCAATACTTTCCTTGGAGATGACGGGATAAGCACCACATTCTTATTTTTTCATATAAAATAATACCTGTTGGTGTAACCATTATGCGTCACCTTCCTATCAAGTTGCCATGGCCGCCCCAAAAGGATATGACAAGCTTGCAGGGGCACCACATCACATGTCACCTCATCCTTGTATCTTCCAATTGAAAAAGGCACCCACACTTGCTTAGTCACCTTCACTTCCGCACATTCATTCAACCATTGCAACCTATAGGGTTTTGGATGTATCAAAGTAGTCAACCCCAATTTGTTTACTAACTCACAACTAGCCACGTTAGTGAAACTACCAACATCTATGATAACAGAGCAAACCTTCCCACCGACAAAGCAACGAGTGTGAAATAAGTTCTCCCTTTGACTATCATCTTCGTCTTTAATGTGCGTGCTCAATAAATGCCTAGCCACAAAAGAGTCTCCCACAACAGGCTCATAATCCTCACTAGGGTCCTCCAACTCAGGCATACTGTCACTATCATCATCCTCAACACCCTCACTCTCTGAAACCAACTCACCAGTGGTGTCCGCAATAATCACCCTCTTTGTCACGCCCCGAGACCGGGCCAGGACGTGAACACCGGCGATGTTTAATAATTATTCATTACAAAACATCAAGCCTCATAGTGTAGCTCAAAACTAGTCTATTACAAAATCAAAAAGATCGTCTTTACAACTGAACATCGGAGAAAATTTTAATTACAGAGTGCGGAAGCAAAAATTACATTAACAAAGAAAAGCCGAGTCTTCACCAGCCCCAAAACAGATCTTGTTGTTGGGAACCGCGGCGGATCCGGATCACGCCTCCCAGCGAGGCAGCGTAAGAACAAAACAATGGCCGGGAGACGATCAATATGATTTCAATAAAACACAACCAAAGGGTGTTAAGATCGCTACCTTGCTGACAACTCGTTCCTGGCTCCGACCGGTTTCGTAAAGAAAAAGGCACTTCACGGTAGGCGGCGGTAGATATCATCAATCAGGTCCACGACCGGAGACGGGATTCCTTCGTCAGCCTACACTAGAAGGCCTGACGAGATCTGCACGGACGGATTCTCCTCGTCAAGATTGGCCGGAAACAATTTTCCGGCGACCGGCGGCGGCTAGCGGCGACAGCGGCGTGGGAGAGAGGAGGGAGGCGGTGCTTATCTGCAACGTTGTCTACAGAGGTGACTCTCTCAACTGCTATGTCACCTCTAGCCACAATATCCCGGATTATGTGGTATTTCCTCAGTATGTGTTTGGATCTTTGGTGAGACCTAGGCTCCTTTGCTTGCGCAACGGCACCCGGCCAACAAAGCAGAAAACTTGCGAGCGTACTCGCGCACAGACAAGGAACCTTGCTCCAAAAACTCGAACTCCCGACACGGGCAGCTACATAGGAGTTGGGGACATACTCCTGCCTGAAGACCTGGTAGAAAGTGTCCCAAGTAATGCCAACACCTGTCTCCAGTAAGGTACTAGACGTACCTCTCCACCAACGCTCTGCGGACTTCCTCAACAGTAGGGTCACCAACCTCAACCGGAGATCGTCGTCATACTGGACTCGATCAAACAGATGTATGACGCTATGGAGCCAAGAATCCGCGTCCTCACTCGACTCATCACCATTGAAGATAGGAGGACTCATCCTCTGAAACCGAGCTATGACCACATTCATTCTCTCTACCGGAGCCGGCGGAGCTGCAGCCTCCTCCTCTCCACTACTCTCAAGAGTATGACTAGGCGCACTAGACTGATCCTCATTCTGTCCTCCTGATTCCGGGAAGAGACCCCTACTACGACCACGACGTCTAGGCGGCATCTAAAACACTCAACAGGATAAGGAAAACAGAACAAATACAGCATAGAAAGCATATAACACAAAATATGCAGCACATAGTCATATAAGTCAAGCACATGCAACACGCAACACTGTGCCTAGACTCAAGTGTGATCAAAGGAATTGAGCTTATCCCAGTTTAAGCTCTGATACCAAAAATGTCAGGCCTCGTGCTCACTACATATAAACACATGCGGAAGCTATCAAAAAGTGGGTAAAATTTTCGCTTTTAGGCCCGACGGTTTTAAACGTATAATTTAAAATACAACAATACTTAAAATAAGTTCCCAAATCATAAACATTCAACAACAAAGCATACATAAGTCCAACATGAATCATATTCCCCTACGGGTACAACAACAAAGCGCAGGGCATCCCCCTGGCTAACTGATACATATATATATGCTATATGCTACTGGGACACACTAGCCACCTCTTGGGGCACCACCAGCTGGGTTGAAACCACGACCAGCTGTAGAACCTGGGTATCCTGAAAACAACGCAACAAAGAACAAACCAAGCCCCGGAGGGACATGGGGTCAAACCCCAGTACGGAGAGCAATAATACAACAGAAAAAACAGCAAGGAATAAAATGCAGGTGCTATGCATGAGACGCCAAGGAACAAAGGAAAGCTCGACCCACAAGGGAGCTAAGGAACTCAAACATAGCTCCAAGAATCATTGACAACGTACAGTGGCCACGAGGTGTGTTCATAGTGTGGTAGTGAGCCACTCGCCATGAAACTACACCCACTTACCGGATGCATCAAACGACTCAACCTACTATTGCCTCGCCCATGAACTGTGGTAGTTAACCACTCGGCTCATGGTGGCTACGATCCCAGCAGGGAGATGAGAGTGCGGTATTGCCGCTCGCCCTCACATCCTGGTAAGAAAACAATAACAATGCAACAATGGTACAAAGACTACCAAAACTGGTAGGAATACCATGCGTGTATGCAACAGGCGGGAATGCAAGCATATAAACATATTCAACGCAGCAAATACACAAATAGCATACACATTTCTCAACAGAACACAACCAGCAGGTACGGAAATTCCACATACCAGCGACTACAATTCATCCAAGCCATAACTTCGCTGTAAAACAAGCTCAAATCCGTACATTATACTGAGCAACAACTAACCCTGCGAGAAATCCCGAAGACTCTGGTAAAAGCCGAAAACCAGAACGTAGCTCTACCAAATCGACACAACACTCGAACGGCAGCAACTTCGCGTTCCTCGACTAGCCAATTACAGCTTCTAAAACTGGTATGAATTGGAAGAGCTTCTCAAGAGGAGTCCAACGCTACCTCGCACGAGCCAAACAACCACCGAAACGATGGAAAATCGCTGGAAAAGCTCACGGCTGAACAGTGCTCTAGGGTTCGAAAGATAAGGAACGAAAGGCTGGAAATATTTGCTAAGTATGGGAAAAGATATCATAATTCGAAGACCAAGTCTTCCTATAAATAGCATTAGCAACGAGTGGAATCACTTCAAATCATTGTCCACCGACAAAACCAGTCGACGCAAGCAATTTCCCAAACCAGCAGACGTAAGAATCAACAGCTGGTGAAATTTCGAACCACGCTAAACAAATCCAGTCGCTAACTACAGTGATCACCACCAGCTGAAAGCTACAGTAGCAAACAATCTCTCGCAGCTGGACAACCAGACGCTGTTTCGATAATACAAAAGCTGGACAGCCAGTCGACCGGACGCTAAAATCAGTCACAAAGCAAACCATCGACTGGTCCTCAAAACGGCGTCGCACCAACTTATCCAGACGACGTCGCATAGGATGCTCACTCCTTAATACCAGCTGCTGGTCATCAAGACGCAAACACAAAACAACGCACAACGTTTCCCTCGTCTGGTACCAGTCGCAACCTCAAAACGCAGCGTTACAACTAATTTGAACGACGTCGCTCCACTGATGTCATCCAGCCGCTAGCTCTCGCGAAATACCAGCCGCAAGCAATAGCGTAGAAACTCACTCGCAGCTGTACTTCCAGTCGCAACAATGAAACGACGACGCATCCTCTTCGAGCTACAGGAAAGTTGACCATAGCTCTCGACTGCTTATCCAGACGCAACACTCCTCACACAAAACCAGTCGCAGCTACAGTGCACGACCAGTCGCAACATACAAAACACCAGTCGCAACATCTCAAACGACGGCGTTTCAAGCCCTGCGCTACCAAAACAAGCTACAACTGTTTTCGCCACCGACCAGCTTTCGCCTCAAAAACTCAAAAACATGAAACCATCCAGAATTGCTCAACGCACGAAATGGAACCCGAAAATGCAACTCAAAACAGAGATCTACACCACAAAATCTCTAAATCAACCGATTAATTCCAACAATTAATCCTTAATACAAAATCAGGTCTCACAGTGATGGCCATGAGTTTGTGTTAGCATTTTCCTAAAATCTGTGCACCGTGTATTTTGGCAGATTTTTTGCAGGCCGTGACATGCTACGTTCCTTTGAGGAATATGTTTGGGTAAATCAGAATTAAGGTACGGATTGGAGCTTGTAAAGTCAGCGTGTTTATGGCTTGGATAAAATGGCTGGTTGCTGAATTGGTTCTGTCCTGTTTGTAGTTGCTGGCCGAGAGTTATGCCGTGTATAATTGCCTGGTGTAATTGCTGTTTTGTGCAGCCGTGTGTATGTGTTGTTGTGCATATGTTATATGCTTGCTGTTTAGGTGAGTTCATACACGCATCGGCATATTATCTCATGTCAGCTTTTACAGCCATCGTTTCGTTGTATTGCGATGTTGTTTTCTTACCAGGATGCGAGGACGAGCGGTGAACCGCACTCTCATCTCCCTGCTGGGTTTGTTAGCCCCTATGCGCCGAGTGGTTAACTACCATCGTTCATAGGTTGGGCAACGTCAGGTCGAGATGTTTGTTGCATCTGGTATTCGGGTGTAGTGTCAAGGCGAGTGGCTCATTTCCACACTTTGAACACACCCCGTGGCCACTGTTTGTTGCAGATTCGTTTGAGCTATGCTTTGAGTTCCTTGGCTCCTCTTCGGTTGTAGCCTTCAGCGGTTGTCCTGTGTCTCATGCATAGCATCTGCATTTTATTCTTGCTGTTTACTGCTGATTTATAGTTGCTCTCCGTACTGGGGTTTGACCCCATGTCCCTCTGGGACTTGGTTTGTTTTCCTTGCCTGTATTTTTTTCAGGTTATCCATCTGGTCGTGGAGCTGACCCAGCTAGAGGTGCCCCAGGAGGTGGTTAGAGTATCCCAGTAGGGTATAGCATATTTATATGTATCAGTACAGTTAGCCAGGGGATGCCCTGTGCTCTTTTTGTTTTTTGTGGTACTCGGTAGTGGTTGTTACCAGATATCTGATACATGTTTATTTTGTACTGTTGTCGTGGGCTTGTAGCCTTTGTTGGTGGTTTTGTTAAACTGGGATATCTATTTTGAGTATTGTTGTATTTTAAATTATATTGTTTTAAACCGTCAGGCCAAAAGCAAAAATTTTACCCACTTTTTAGTACCTTCCGCTTGTGTTTGTGTGATTTATCTCTGTTGTGAGCACGAGGCCTGACACTAGGTCAAACAGATTTCAACGCAACTAAGTTGGTCAACTCAGCTGTCACTGAATAATCACAAGTGACTCAGCAGTGAGGTATTGTATACTATGAAATCTAACCAAAAGCTGATGTGTAGCGAAACTACCAGCTGAAATGAAAACTGCTGAATAAATATGAAATTCAATCGCTGATATAGGAACCAAAATCTGAGTAAGAACTTGGTGCTGCAACATCACGAACAACATCTACGATACAAGTTCTTCCTATCAAACCAGACTTAGTTTCTGATTCAACTAGCATTTCCGATTACATAGAGTCAAATTCAGATGTTACCATTCACCAGAAATAAGAACATTCATGAACAAACTTGACTCAAATCCGAACTCCTCAGTATCTTTAAACATATTTTCTTAAAAAATACTGGAAAACTTGGAAGCAGTAAAACATAAATTTTTGAACCCAATCTTTCTTTCTTAAACATTCATAAATTTTCTTTGAACATGAACTTAAACATAACTTTAACATACAGGCAAGCAGGTCCATAAAATGAGGAAATCATAATATGCTTCAAATGGTGTAGCAAAGGGTCATCTTTTACTTGCCTTTAAAACTCGAGCTTTACAACGGCAGTAGGTTCCTGCAGAGTTCCTACTTAGCAATCACGACGAGTTTCTTTGGAAATATTTGAGAGAACACAAAAGAGTTTGCTTCGTGTAAATGAATGAATCTTTTCCTTCGAAAACAGGTATTTATATGGGAGGGATTAGTGGCAAAGGAGGTGTAGTCATCAAGCATGACACACCTTACCTAAGTTATGAAATTTTAGTAAAATTCCTTCCTAAATGTTTTAATTGCAAATCTACCAAACCCTTTTTAAACGAAATCCTTTTGTCCTCCTTAAAATCATTTAAACAAGTTTCTAAAATCTGCTCGTGCATTGCGTTTGGAGTGACATCTTCTAGAACTTGCTGTGTTGTATCTCATTATGAAATCAATAAAAACAGCTTATGCTAATATTTAAATTTGTCATTTTGACCCTTGAAATAAATAAGATGCATATATGTGATCCTATTTATTTTGGGGCGTTACACCTTAGATTTTGGTCAGATTTCATAGTAGTAAATACTTCACTTCTGAGTCGCTTACGATTATTCATTGACATCTGAGTTGATCAACTTAGTTGCGTTGACATCTGAGTTGACCAAGTTGCTGCTGTTTTAATCCTAAACACTATTCCTGCGTTGACATCCGAGTTGACCAACGAAATCTGTTTTTATTGTTAGCGATGTATTTCCATAGTCAGATATGTTTCACGCTAACAGTATATTCTTTGTTGTCACATTTGTTCAGCGTTACGCTCCAAATGAGAAATATGTTTCACAAACGAGATCTGTTTTGTTTTCCAGTACAGTTTCCTTTAGAGAAATCTGTTCGCATTTCAGCGATTACTTTCCAGTAGTCAAATCTGATACTCAGTAAAGTTTTAAAATGGGAAGCAAGTTTTAAAAGAAGCGAACCCAGTAAGATTTCAAAGGAAATTTCAAAGAAAGAAATCCAAAGATAATAGTTTAAAGGAATGAAAGTTTATTTTAAGGATTTATGGCATAGATAACAAACGGTCATAAGGAAGGGTAAGTGCCTGGCTGACGAACCAGTGTGCCCCTTCAACAGCAGGAAGGGTCAGGATTACGGATTGACGGATCTGTATACCCCTTCACAATGAGCTTTATGCTAAGAACTGATATCAGAAGTCATTTGATCAATTGCACATTCGACCTAAGGAGAGCTTCTAAGCCATAAATCATAAAGTTCAAGAAATTAATTGAAGGGATCTGGGTTATTGTCCCCCCATCCAAGCTATGAAAGAAAGTTTAAGATGTTTACCAAAGAATATTTACGTTTAATGAAAGTTCCTTTAAACTCAGTTATGTAAATGTTCAGATGTCTGCCTGCGTTAAATGACTTTGTTATTACTCATATTTTACTTGCTGAGCCCCTATGTCACGCCCCGAGACCGAGACTCATGACATCGGCAATATTAAACAATTATGAAAATTGTAAAACATTAAGCTATCATGGCATAGCTCAAACCAGTCTATTAATAATCGAAATATAATCGTTTTTACATCTGAAACTAAAATTTAAATAACGGAATGCGGAAGCGAAAAAATACATAATTAAACAGAAATCTGAGTTTTCACCAGCCCCAAAATTATTCTTGCTCTTCTTCTTCTACCTGCTCTTCATTCTTATCTCGGTGGAGAAGTAAGGGGTGAGTGTTTGGGGAAACACTCAGCAAGTGGGGGATACTATTCGAGCAAACAACAAATATATATACATACTTAACAAAATTCGGAACAGAGCATAACGGAGCATAACAGAACATGACAGAGCATGACAGAACATGACAGAGCATGACAGAACATAACAGAACATGACAGAACATAACAGAACATGACAGAACATAACCGAACGGCACTGATAATAACTTCGTGTCTATGGTTTACTGATCAGTCCCTAATTTTTATTCCTCTAAGGGGCGAGGCCATGTGGTTACACCAAGTAACCCAGAGTGCGGAATATTCCGTAGACCCATATAATGATAGAGATATCAGTGCAACACAGAACTTGAACGAACAGAGATCTGACGTGGAACAAGTGCTCGAATAGTAGTTCAAAAACCAAAACTTCGAAGTAAAGAAAATATATATGTATATCAATCGAATTACTTAGCAAAAGCCCACTTACAATTGAGTCTAAATTTGCGTAGATAGTGGTCGGCTAGGTGAAATCTGGATGGTTACAACGCACAGGAATACTCGACCTTTGCAAGAACTCTGATTCACGAGGTCTGGAAATTTCGTACGAAGCTGGAGTGAAATCTGACAGTAACAATTTGGAGCACGGCGCTAGCTTTCAATCTGTGCAGAAATTCGACTACGAACACAGGTTTTTCAGCGTGAGCTTGCTGCTTTTCTAACTGAGGAATTTCGAATGGTGTGGAAAACTCTGAGGTTCTGTCTGTATTTATAGGCGACGAGGGGTGAATCAATCGTCCGCCATTTAAGCGCCCTTAATTCCTCTTTATGTCGACTGTTACACGCGCATGATTTTCGGGTTTTAATTGGCCCTTAATTCCCTTAATTCTACGGTTACTGCGTGAAATCTACCTTGTACGTGTGAGAGATCTCTTTGACTTTCCACGATGAAGCTTTCTGTACAACAATCTTGCTTCGCGTCGAGGAATTCTAACTTTTTCGTGGAGAAGATGAAGTCTGCGTCGCTGCTGAATTTCGCGTTGCTGCTGAACTTTGTGTTGTTGCTGAAATTGCGTCGCTAAGTAGTCAGCTGCTGGATTTGCCTTGCTAAAAGTCCAACTGCTGAATTCTTTGTTGGTCTACGCTGGTTTCTTTTCAAACCCAACGAATGATCCTTAGCGTTAAGTCAAAACGTTGTCGTGTCAACTTATTCAAGCGACACCATTTTGATATCATTGAAAAGTACCTGTTGGTTATCTTTAAGTAATGTACCTGCTGATTCATGATAACTATAGCTATCTGCTGGTTTTAAATCATCGCACAATCCATCTGCTGAATCTTTTAGCGTGAAGGCGAAACGCTGTCGTATCGACTTCTTCAAACGACATCGTCTTGCTATCGCTAAACTTCAAGTACCATCTGCTGGATTTAACTAATCCAAATGACATCGTAAGGGTTACGTCAGCATCGCTTCTACCTGCTGGTTCTCCAGTCACGATGCATTACTCACAATCCCCTCGCTGCTGGATTCCAAGACACAGCGTTTCAACTTAACGAAACGACGTCGCTCCACTTCTTCGACTGTTTTCCCAAACCAACAGCTGGTCACTCTAAACTCGTGCATCTGCTGATCCATGAAACGGCGGCGTTTTCACTCTCGCGCCATCAACTGCTGAATTTCGACCATCTGCTGATTCTCGACCAGCAGGAAATTTTTATTTTTTTATTTTTTTGTAGTTGAATTTTCGGGTTTTCACATCCCTCTCTCCTTAAAAGAAGTTTCGTCCTCGAAACTTTGGTTACTCTGATTATCGAAAAGGTAGGGATATTGGCTTCGCATCTTTTCTTCCACCTCCCAGGTGGCTTCTCTTTCGGTGTGGTTGGACCACTGGACCCTGACATAAGGGATCGTTCTTCGTCGGAGTACTTGGTCCTTTCTGTCCAACGATTCTAATTGGGACTTCTTCATAGTTCAGTCCTTGGGTCAGATTTCCTTCCACAAGGAGTGGCCCTTCATCAAGAACATGACTAGAGTCTGAGATATATCTCCTTAGTTGAGATACATGGAAGACATTATGAATCCTTGACATACTGGGTGGTAAGGCCAGTCTGTAGGCAAGTGTTCCTACTTTTTCCAATATCTCAAAGGGTCCGACATACCGGGGGTTTAGCTTTCCGGATTTATCGAATCGGACTACTCCTTTCATTGGTGAAACCTTAAGGTATACTTTTTCACCTATCTCGAATGCCAAAGGTCTTCTCTTTAGATCTGCCCAGCTCTTCTGTCGATCCTGGGCTGCCTTCAGTATCTCCTTGATAATGGCTACCTTTTTCACTGTCTCTTGAACGAGCTCAGGTCCAGTGATAGCCTTCTCTCCGACTTCATCCCAGTATAACGGCGATCGACATTTCCGTCCATAAAGGGCTTCAAATGGCGCCATTCCGATGCTGCTGTGATAGATATTGTTGTATGCGAACTCTATTAGGGGTAGATGTTCGCTCCAATTGCTACCAAAGTCTAGTGCGCAGGTCCGCAACATGTCTTCTAGGGTCTGGATGGTCCTCTCAGTTTGACCATCTGTTTGTGGATGATAAACAGTACTGAGAGTAACCTTACTTCCCATGGCTTCTTGGAAGCTCTTCCAGAAACGAGATACGAACCTTGGGTCCCTATCTGACAGGATGCTTGTTTGAACTCCGTGCAGCCTGACGATGTTGTCCATATACAACGAAGCTAACTTGTCCAAGCCGTAGTTCATTCGGACAGGTAGAAAGTGCGCGGATTTTGTTAATCTATCCACGATTACCCATATTCCATCGTGGCCTAGTCTTGTCTTCGGTAGACCAACTACAAAGTCCATGGATATGTTTTCCCACTTCCATTCTGGAATTTCTAGTGGTTGTAACAATCCTCCAGGTCTTTGATGTTCGGCCTTGACTTGTTGGCACACGTGGCATTTTGCAACAAAGTCAGCAACATCTCTTTTCATCCCATTCCACCAAAAGTGTTCCTTCAAATCTCTATACATTTTTGTACTTCCCGGGTGGATTGAGAATTTGGACTTATGTGCTTGAGACATCACTTCTTGATGGAGGTTATCGACGTCGGGCACACATAGTCGTCCGTTCATCCAAAGGATCCCATCTTGGTCCGTTCGGAAATCAGGCGATTACCTTTCCTTGATCTGTTCTTTTAGCCTCATCAAGCTGGGGTCTTGATCCTGTTTTAGCTTGATCAATTCCTTAAGGCATGGTTGGGATGAGACTGAAGATAGTATCACCTTGTTCATATTCTTCCGACTTAGCGCATCGGCCACCTTATTTGCTTTTCCTGGGTGGTAGTTGATCGTTAAGTCGTAGTCCTTTAATAGCTCGAGCCATCTCCTTTGTCTCAAATTCAATTCCTTCTGAGTGAATATGTACTTGAGACTTTGATGGTCGGTGAATACCTCGCAATTTGCACCATAAAGATAGTGTCGCCAAATCTTTAGGGCAAAAACCATCGCTGCAAGCTCTAAGTCGTGAGTCGGGTAGTTGCGTTCATGCGTCTTCAGTTGCCTTGAGGCATACGCAATTACTCTGCCATCTTGCATGAGCACACATCCTAGTCCTTCTTTCGATGCATCACTGTAGATGGTAAAGTCTTTGTCCCCTACAGGTAACGTCAGAACAGGGGCAGATGCAAGCTTCGTTTTCAGAGTCTCAAAGCTCGTCTCACACTCTTCGTTCCAGTTGAACTTGGAGTTCTTCTGGGTGAGTTGAGTGAGTGGCAAGGCTATAGAAGAGAAGCCTTCTACAAACTTTCGATAGTAGCCGGCCAACCCCAAGAAACTTCTAACCTCTGTCACCGTCTTAGGCGCAGGCCAGTCCATTATGGCTTCTACCTTCTTTGGATCTACTGATACGCCTGCTTCGGAGATTATATGGCCTAGGAATGCCACACTCTTCAGCCAGAATTCGCACTTCTTGAATTTGGCGTACAGTGTTTTTATCGCAGGGTCTGGAGAGTAACTCGGAGATGTTCCTTGTGGTCTTCTTCACTTGATGAATATACAAGTATATCATCTATGAACACCACCACAAATTTGTCGAGGAATGGTCTGAATACACGGTTCATGAGGTCCATGAAGGCCGCTGGTGCATTGGTTAAACCAAATGGCATCACTGTGAATTCATAATGACCATACCTTGTCCTAAATGCAGTTTTAGGGACATCCTCATCCCTGATCTTTAGCTGGTGATAGCCCGACCTCAAATCCAGCTTGGAGAAAGTTGTAGCTCCCTTGAGTTGATCGAAGAGGTCGTCAATTCTTGGAAGAGGATACTTGTTCTTGATTGTGATCTTGTTCAACTCTCTGTAGTCGATACACAATCTCATGGTTCCGTCCTTCTTCTTGACGAATAAGACTGGAGCCCCCCAAGGTGACACACTGGGTCGGATCTGCTTTTTGTCCAGCAGTTCCTGTAGTTGATCCTTGAGCTCCTTGAGTTCTGCAGGTGCCATTCGATAGGGTGCCTTGGATATCGGCGCCGACCCTGGCATTAGGTTGATTTCGAACTCAATTTCTCGATCAGGCACTTTTCCAGGTAAGTCATCTGGAAATACATCTGCAAACTCTTGCACCACTGGGATGTCTTATATCTTGAGCTCGTCTCCTTCTTTTATTTCTTGGATCATTGCCAAGAAAACTTCTGCTCCGGTCTTCATGGCTGTCCATGGCTGGGCCGCAGAAAGTAGGGTCTTTCACTCCTTGTTCTTGCCATGATATACCAACTCTTCTCGATCGAGGGTTTGGAGCTTCACGCTCTTACCTCGGCAATCTACTAGTGCATGGTTCTTAGATAGCCAATCCATTCCTAAGATGGCATCAAACTCGACCATGTTGAGTTGTATCAAGTTTGCAAAGAATGGCCTATCGCTGATCGATAACTTGCAGTTTCGATGGAGTTTATGTGTTTCGATGGTAGCGTTGGTAGGAGTTGCTACTCTATAGGGTTCAGATAGAATTTCAGGCTCTAACCCTAACTTCTTAGCAAACCTCCTAGACACGAACGAATGCGTAGCACCACAATCAAACAACACATAAGCAGGCAGCTTGTTGATGAAAATGGTACCTGTCACCACGTCGCTGGCGTCTTCAGCTTGCTCCTGTGTCATTGCGAACACGCGAGCGTTGGGCTTGTCCTCTCGGGGCTTTGGCTTGTTCGGAGCTGCATTGCTTGATCCAACCTTTGGACTTTGGTTCTCCGGACAATTCGCAATCCGGTGGTCCAACTTTCCACACTTGAAGCATGCACCGCTCTGCTTGCGACAGTCTCCGCTATGCCGATAGCCACAGGAGGAGCAGATTGGTAACGTCTGGCTACTCGGTGCAGGTGCCGAGCCACGGTTGTTGAAGTTGGGCCGCTTGCTCTTAGGCCCACCGTGAGAAGTCTGAACATTGAGGGGGGAGTTTGTTTTTATTGTCAGCTTCCCGCCTCTTTATGTCCGTCTCTGCCCGGATTGCCGCACCCATTAAGTCTTCGAGACTCGTGGCTTGGTAGACCGCAAGGGCTGACTGGATCCGACTGTTCAGACCCTTCTTGTATCGGTGCAACTTTAGAGTATTATCCGCCATGATCGTTGGGACATAGGTGCCCAATGAATTGAACTTGGAG
>KV012582.1:53489-71924 GCA_001598015.1 Dorcoceras hygrometricum | reverse complement strand
ATACAAATATCAGCAGGTAGTTTTGTATTTCGTCTGCTGATCGTTCTAACGACATCGTTTCACTTTATATTTATTCTTGCGACTGGATTCTTGTCTTGCGACTGAATTCTTATGTGTTGTGACTGGTACTGTTCACCAGCAGATGTATTTCTTTTCATTTCAGCAGGTATTAGTCTTGCGACTGGTGCTATACATTTCGACTGGTTTTTCTCTCAACCAGTTCCAGTTTTAACGATATGTTTCCAAAGTCGAATTTGATACTCAGTAAGGTTTTAAAATGGGAAGCAAATGTTTTAAATAATGGAACCCGATGTTTTACAGAAATGTTTAAAGAAAGATTGTTAAGGAACGAAAGATGTTTTAGATTATGGCATAGATGGTTACGGTCACCAAGGATAAGGGTGAGCAGTTGTCGAAGATGTCGACTGCCCTTTCATATGAGCTATATGCTAAAACTGATATCGGGAGTCATTTTGATCAAAGTGCAAATTGGACCACATAGAACTTATATGCCATGATCAACTGAAAATGAAATTGAAAGAAATGAGAAGCTGGGCTATCTTCCCCTGTTTCTGCCATTGAAATGTTTATGAAAATGATATTGAATATTGAAGTTCCTTAACATATGCATTGTACAGATTTCTGCCTGCGTTTTATGAAATTGTTACTACTCATATTTTACTTGCTGAGCCTTTAGGCTCACTAGCTTTTAAAATGGTGCAGGTACGACAGCTGATGGAGGAACAGCAGGTGGAACTAGAAATCAGCAGATGGGTGGCGTTGTGTTTATCAAAGGCCTACGTTTTCCATGTCTAAGTTGTATTGTTTTGATTAGGTTGTGCTGTATTGAATCAGTAGCAATGGTTGTATATTTTCATCGAATAGCAGCTGTTGTAAACCACAATTGCAAAGTTATATGAAATACCCTGTTTTCCGCAAATGTTTTAGCAGTAGCGCGCGAACTTATGTACCTGCAGAATCTTCGAATTTTGTTTTGTGTTTCGTTTCTTTTGAGTTATAAGAAATGCAGCTTATAACAAATTATCTTTTAGCCCTTCTTTTATTCGAAAATTTTTGTTTACCCCAATTCTCATGGCCCCGTTGGGTTCGGGTGTCACAACATGGTATCAGAGCAACGTTCCTGAGATAAACACATGCACCATCAGCTGGATCAAAGTTCATCGTCTGTTCTTCTAAGTTGTGAGTTTATTTTCAGAGCATTGTCTTTTATTTTAGCATGTTTTGATTTATGCATATGGTGGATTATGAGCTATAGAATATAGAATGTCAGGAAGAGGACGAGGAAGAACTAGAAGCAGTATTCCTCTAGAAGAAACAGAGAGTGATAACAATGCTAACATCGCTCAACTATTAAGAATGCTGGTAGAACAAAATAACAGTAGAGGCAATGGCCAATCTTCCAGCAGCAGGGGACCAAGTAACGACGACCCCCAAGAGAAATATAGGCGCCAGAAGCCTAAGGAATTTAGTGGAACTACTGATCCACTAGTTGCAGAGAGTTGGATTAAATCTATGGAGGTTATTTTCGAGTACCTCCAACTGTCTGATTTAGATAGGCCAAGGTGCGCTATCTACATGCTAAGGGAAGATGCAATGATCTGGTGGGAAGGAGTCAAGATGTCAGTATATCTGCTGAATCTCACCTGGGCAGATTTCAAGCGAGTATTCTACGAGCAATACTTCACAGCGGGGAAAAGATCTGAATTGAAGAGGGAATTTTTGACCCTCAAGCAAGGGAGTTCAACCGTACAGGAGTATGTGCGGACGTTTGAAAGAGGGTGCTATTTTGTGCCACTGATAGGAAGTGATCCAGAGGAGAAATTGAGTCACTTCATAGAAGGATTGAAACCAATGTTTAAGATGAATGTGAGGCTGTCAGTGCCAAGAAATTACAGGGAAGCAGTGGATAGAGCCCTGCAAATCTAAAGAGATTGGAAAGATCTCGATGAAGAAAGGCAGCAAAAGAGACAGGCCTTTCAACAGAAGGATCAAAGGCCATTCAAGAAACAGAGCAAGAACCAGCAGAGGCCTCAGAAGCAAAAGCCTCTACAAATTCAACCTATAAGCTCCGTTCCTGCTGGTAGCAATAGGCCATTATGTCCTAAGTGTCAAAAGCCTCATTTGGGACAATGCAGACTTGGACAAAACGTCTGCTACAAGTGTGGAATTCCTGGACATATTTTGAAGAATTGTCCAAAAGCTAAGCAACTGGTGACCAACAGAGCCTATGTGATGACTGCTGATCAAGCTCCTCCAGAGTCTACGGTGGTTACAGGTGAAATTTCGATAGCTGGACTTCCTTCTCTTGCTTTGTTAGATTCAGGAGCTACGCATTCATTCATTTCTGCTGAATTTGTTAAGACATTGTCAATCCAGCCAGAGCAAGTAATGATAGGTTATTGTGTGTTGGTACCATCTGGAGAAAAATTGGTATCGCACGAATTGTTTAAAAGTTTAGAGCTTAAACTTCAAGGGTATAAGATTACTGCTGATTTAATTGTGTTACCAATTCCAGAATTTGAGTTGATTTTGGTAATAGATTGGCTAACTAAGTTTGGGGTAGTGATTGACTTTAAACTACGAACAGTAGCTGTTAATCCAGTAGGAAAAGAGCCATTCCAGTTTTTGGCCAAACATGATAATAAAATTCCTTCAACTATATCATCATTAGCCGCTACTGATAGCCCCCAGCTGTCCATAGTAGAAGTAGCAAATGAATTCCCTGAAGTTTTTCCTGAAGATATTCAAGGATTGCCACCAGACAGGGAGTTGGAGTTTTCCATTGATCTAATCCCAGGAGCTGCTCCAGTATCTAGACCACCATATCGGTTAGCTCCAACAGAGATGAAAGAATTGGAAGAACAGATACAAGACCTGTTGGAAAAGGGATTTGTTCGACCCAGTACTTCGCCATGGGGAGCCCCTGTTTTGTTTGTAAAGAAAAAGGATGGGAGTATGAGATTATGTATAGATTATCGAGAGTTGAATAAGTTGACAATTAAGAATAAGTATCCATTACTTTTTGACCAATTAAGAGGGTCTGTAGTATTTTCTAAGATCGACTTGAGGTCAGGATACCATCAGTTAAAGATTAAGGCTGCTGATGTTTACAAAACAGCCTTTAGAACTAGATATGGCCATTACGAATTTTTGTTTATGCCCTTTGGACTTACAAATGATCCATCAGCATTTATGGACTTAATGAATAGAGTCTTTCAACCATATCTACACCAGTTTGTAGTGGTTTTCATTGATGACATCTTAGTCTATTCTAAGACTCAGCAGGAGCATGTTCAACATTTAAGAATTGTGCTCCAGATTTTGAAAGATAAGCAGTTGTTTGCTAAATTCAGCAAGTGTGATTTCTGGATGGAGAAAGTAGCGTTCCTAGGCCACATAATCTCTAGAGATGGAATAGAAGTCGACCCTGCTAAAGTGGAAGCGGTTCGAGGAAGCAAGTGAAGTATAATTGGACAGAAGAGTGTCAAACCAGTTTTGACAAATTGAAGCAAGCGCTGATTGAAGCACCTGTGCTGATAATGCCAACTGATGAAGGAAAATTCGTTATATACACTGATGCGTCTAAGTTGGGACTAGGAGCTGTGTTGATGCAGGATCGTAAAGTTATTTCATACGCATCTAGACAGCTGAAGGATCATGAGAAAAATTATCCAACGCATGACTTGGAATTAGCAGCTGTTGTCTTTGCCCTTAAGATATGGAGGCATTATCTCTATGGGGAGAAGTGTGAGATTTTTATAGATCACAAAAGCTTGAAGTACTTCTTTACCCAGAAAGAATTGAATATGAGGCAGAGGCGATGGTTGGAATTAGTTAAAGATTATGATTGCACTATTAGTTATCATCCAGGAAAAGCAAATGTAGTGGCTGATGCCCTCAGCAGGAAATCAGCAGGATTAGCGCATTTGACTGTCCAGCAGCCTTTGGAAAATGAAATTGAAAAGTTTGGACTTGAAATAGTGTCCAGCAGCAGCAGTGATATGATTCTAGGAGACCTCTCAGTAAGATCAAATTTGTTAAATCAAATTCGAGAGGGTCAGCAGCAGGACCAGCAGTTGAAGAAATGGGTCCAGCAGGATAAAGAAAAAGGTAGCAGTTTATATTTTACAGAGGACGGAATCGTGAGGTATTTGGACAGAGTTTGGGTACCTCAAGTGGATGATTTAAGAGCTGAACTATTGAAAGAAGCTCATACAGCTCCATATTCAGTACATCCAGGAAGCACAAAAATGTACAAGGACCTCCAGCAGTTGTATTGGTGGCCAGGAATGAAGAGGGATGTTGCTAGATTTGTAGCTGAATGTTTAACATGTCAGCTGGTGAAGGCTGAACATCAGCGACCAGCAGGATTGTTGAAGCCACTGCCGATTCCTGAATGGAAGTGGGAGTGTATAGCGATGGATTTTGTAACTGGTTTGCCAAGAACAGTACAAGGATATAACTCCATATGGGTTATAATTGATAGGCTCACTAAGTCTGCTCATTTCTTACCAATTAAAACAACTTATGAGGTGAGCAGGTATGCTGAATTGTATGTTAAAGAAATAGTGAGACTACATGGTGTTCCAATTTCCATTATATCAGACAGAGATCCTATGTTTACATCAGCTTTTTGGAAAAGTCTACATAAAGCTATGGGTACGAAATTGACGTTTAGCATTGCGTTTCACCCACAAACTGATGGACAATCGGAGAGGGTGATTCAAATTTCAGAAGATTTTCTCAGAGCATGTATTGTAGATTTTTCAGCAGGATGGGATGTGAGTTTGCCGCTGGTAGAGTTTGCCTACAATAACAGTTTCCAAGCTTCGATTCAAATGGCTCCATATGAAGCTTTGTATGGCAGGAAGTGTAGAACACCACTTCACTGGGATGAATTTGGTGAAAGAGCTGGTTTAGGACCTGATGTTGTGGAACAAACAGCAGCAGCTGTTAGAAAAATAAGAGAAAGAATGAAAACAGCTCAAAGTCGACAGAAGAGTTATGCAGATAATCGAATAAGGGAGCTGAATTTTGAAATAGGTGATCGAGTATTTTTGAGAATAGCTCCGATGAAGGGATTTATGCGTTTTGGAAAGAAAGGGAAGTTGAGTCCAAGGTATATTGGACCCTTCGAGATATTAGAGAAGGTAGGAACGCTCACCTATCGACTGGCGCTGCCTCCACAAATGTCAGCAGTGCACAATGTTTTTCACGTATCAGCTTTGAGGAAGTATGTTCCCCACCCTTCGCATGTGCTAAGTTATGAGCCAATCCATTTAGCTCCAGATTTAAGCTACGAAGAGCGACCAGAAAGAATTCTCCTCCGAGAAGTTAGAAGATTAAGAAACCGTAGCATTCCTATGGTTAAGATACAATGGTCCAATCAGTCGGAGCGAGAAGCAACGTGGGAAACAGAAGCTGATATGCTAAGTCTTTACCCATATTTATTTGGTACGTAAATTTCGAGGACGAAATTTCAATAAGGAGGGTAGAGTTGTAACGCCCCAAAATCCTTAGGATCATATTTATACATTTCATAAATCATATGGGCCATTTTGGCAATTTTAAATATCATGTATCTGCTGAATTGTTCATTTCAGCAGGAAAGATTTGCGCTGCGGCTGATTCCAGCAGGTGACTCCAAGTAGCGATGCACAAGCTGGTTCTAAATCTATTGAAAGATGTTTTAAGGATGTGAAATGTTTTCTTTAAGAGAAGGTTAGGTGTTTTACAAATTAAAATGATATGAAGGGAATTTTACTAAATTTCGAAAGTGTGTCATGCTTAATTTCTCAAGTAGCTTGCCACTAATCCCTTTCATATAAAAACCTGTTTTCAAAGTAAGATTTTCATCATTTGCAAAGAAAAGTTTAAAGTGTTCTTCAAAAGAAAATTTAGAAAAGATTCGTGCGTTGCTTAAAGGGAGGACTTCTGCAGGAATTTGCTGTTGTTGCAAAGCTTCAAATAAGGCACGTAAAAGCAGATCTTTTCTACACCATTTGAAGCATATATTGTGTTTTAATGGATTTGCTTGCCTGTATGTTATTGATATATTGAAAGTTCATGTTTGAAATGATTTAGACATGATAAGGAAGGAACGATGGGTTCGAAAATGATGTTTTGATGATTATAATGCTTCCAGTATGTTTTCAGAAAGTTTATGAAGTTTTATATGTACTGAGGATTCGAATTCATTTCCAGTAATGTTATGAAAGTCTTCTTGCAGTAGCTGTAATATTAGAATTTGATAACTGTGTAATTGGTAATTGCTGGTTGAATCATTGGTATGGTTTGATAGGCAACAGCTGATGGCATCGTTGTTGTTTTGATATTACAGACGAAGAGTTATGATTCAGCAGCTGTATGTTTTAGCGTTTATGAATGTTCTTCCTGTAGTTGTAATGTCGAAATTTGATGATTTTGTAATCAGTAGTTGTTAGTTGAATCAGTATAAAGTCTGGTTTGATAAACGACGGCTGGTAGCGAACTCATTGTTTAGATTATTTAAAAGATCTCGCGACTGGATTCTTGTCTTGCGACTGGTACTATTCATTTCAGCAGGTATTAGTCTTGCGACTGGTACTATTCATTTCAGCAGGTATTAGTCTTGCGACTGGTACTATTCATTTCAGCAGGTATTAGTCTTGCGACTGGTACTATTCATTTCAGCAGGTATTAGTCTTGCGACTGGTACTATTCATTTCAACAGGTATTATTCTTGCGACTGGTACTATTCATTTCAGCAGGAATTAGTCTTGCGACTGGTACTATTCATTTCAGCAGGTATTAGTCTTGCGACTGGTACTATTCCTTGCGACTGGTTTTCTTTCAACTAGTTCTAGTTTAACGATATATTTCCAAAGTCGAATTCAATACTCAGTAAAGTTTAAAAATGGGAAGCAAATGTTTAAAATGATGGAACCCGATGTTTTACAGAAGTGTTTTAAAGAAAGGATTGTTAAGGAACAAAAGATGTTTTAGATTATGTCATAGATGGTTACGGTCAACAAGGAGAAGGGTGAGCAGTTGTCGAAGATGTCGACTGCCCTTTCATATGAGCTATATGCTAAAACTGATATCGGGAGTTATTTTGATCAAAGTGCAAATTGGACCACATAGAACTTATATGCCATGATCAACTGAAAATGAAATTGAATGAAATGAGAAGCTGGGCTATCTTCCCCTGTTTCTGCCATTGAAATGTTTATGAAAATGATATTGAATATTGAAGTTCCTTAACATATGCATTGTACAGATGTCTGCCTGCGTTTTATGAAATTGTTACTACTCAGATTTTACTTGCTGAGCCTTTAGGCTCACTAGCTTTTAAAATGGTGCAGGTACGACAGCTGATGGAGGAACAGCAGGTGGAACTAGAAATCAGCATATGGGTGGCGTTGTGTTTATCCAAGGCCTACGTTTTCCGTGTCTAAGTTGTATTGTTTTGATTAGGTTGTGCTGTATTGAATCAGTAGCAATGGTTGTATATTTTCATCGAATAGCAGCTGTTGTAAACCGCAATCGCAAAGTTATATGAAATACCCTGTTTTCCGCAAATGTTTTAGCAGTAGCGCGCGAACTTATGTACCTGCTGAATCTTCGAATTTTGTTTTGTGTTTCGTTTCTTTTGAGTTATAAGAAATGCAGCTTATAACAAATTATCTTTTAGCCCTTCTTTTATTCGAAAATTTTTGTTTACCCCAATTCTCGTGGCCCCGTTGGGTTCGGGTGTCACATCAAAACTTTGTGCCTAGACTCGAGTGTGATTAAAGGAAATCGAGCTTATCCCAGTTTAAGCTCTGATACCAAAAATGTCAGGCCCCGTGCTAATTACTCACAATTAACACAAGATAAACGCATAAACACGGAAGCATAAAATCAGGGCTTAAAAATTTTTCGAAATAGTTTGGGCCTGAACTCAAAACATACATTCAAAATATCGATAATCAAAATTCAACCAGGTAACAACAACATATAAAATCAATTACAGATCCCCAATACATAAAAATACGGGGCATCCCCCGGTTCAATACACATCATAAATATAACTGGGACTCAAGGGAAAGGGGATCGACCAGCTGAACTTCCACTCTGCCCAGCTTGGTTACCTGAAGATCCTACAAATTGGCAACAAAGACCCAAGACACAAAAGCAGGAAAACAAAATATGAGGTCAAGCCTCAGTACGAAGATCTAATCAAAACAGCTAAACATGCAACATGCTATAAATCAATGCTATGAATGCATGAGGGCTATCAAGGAATCGGATAGCGAGACCAGTAAGTCAACTGGCAATCAAATCTGTCGAGCCTCTATATCACGCACAGCAAGTCAGCCGGTGGAAATCATCGGTCCGTGATCTTCAGGGTCCGTCAACCCATCACAGCTCGGTGGTAGACACTCGAATCCGGTCGTCACCACTCCAATGATAGCGTTGGACTTTTCAGGCACGACAACTCAGTCGGCCAGTCGCAACGTGGCTCTCAATCAGGTCGTCAATCAATCTGTCAATCAGGCTCAACATGTATGCATGTATTCCAATCAATATCAAATGCACAATGCATACAATTCAATACGTAAAACAGGATGTAACTCAACCAGTTCAACAAACTGCTCCACGTAGAATCACATAATCATGCCAACAGATTTCACAGTAAGGATTATATCCATGTTCACGCATCAAGCTATTAAGGGCTGCTCAATTCGTACCTTCAATAGCTTAAAACTACCTCACCAATTCGAACATTTCACGGCAGAAACTCACGGCCTGAGGAACAGATTCCTCCTGGTTCAAAATACACGGCAGAAGCTTCAAGGAAGCTGAAATCTGTTTCAAAGCCTTGAAAATCAGCTTATATCAAGCAAAATTCTAAGCCTGAACATTCTAATACCTACGGCCAGAACTAATCTCAAGTTCTAAACATCTACGCAGGTATTAAGTACAAAAACAAAGCTCAAATTAACGAGAAATGCTCACCCAAAAGCTCACGCTAGCAGGAGGTTCACAGATCTCACGACAATAAACACAGCACTTCGCGTTCCTCCTCCAACGCTAATTCAGGGTCTCTAATGGGTATCAAATGAAAGAGCTAAGCTAGGGGAGTCCAGCGCCACCAAGATCGTCAAAAAACAGAGGCTAGAATCGAGGGGAATCGACGGTGGAAAGTTACGGTGAACAGTATCAAGTCGAGGGTTTCGAACAGAATGATAAGAAATATCGGGTTGAGAAATATTCTAAGTGTAGTTCGACACATCTATTTATTCCTCAACTTGCTACTGTCTATGTCAAAAACCGCAAAACAGATTCCTGCAACGTAAAGTAGCGCTAAGATGATTTCTCCAAACCACCGCTCACAATCATTCAATTCCAGCGCTTACGCTAACTCTCGCACGCAAGTCCAATCGACGGTGGAAAGTTACGGTGAACAGTATCAAGTCGAGGGTTTCGAACAGAATGATAAGAAATATCGGGTTGAGAAATATTCTAAGTGTAGTTCGACACATCTATTTATTCCTCAACTTGCTACTGTCTATGTCAAAAACCGACAAAACAGATTCCTGCAACGTAAAGTAGCGCTAAGATGATTTCTCCAAACCACCGCTCACAATCATTCAATTCCAGCGCTTACGCTAACTCTCGCACGCAAGTCCAAACGACGACGCATCAACTTAATGGAACGACGCCGCATCACTCAAAACAGATCTCAGCGCCTTAGCCATGCATAATAATAAAACGACGACGTAGCCACTAATCCCAACGACGTCGCACAGCAAGAACAGATCTCTCCTCTAAAACATAACGCTAGCGCTCGAAACAGATCTCTCAACTAAACGCGCTACACCAGATGTCCACTCCACATGTTGACCAACACGTGTAAAACATAACGCTAGCGCTCGAAACAGATCTCTCAACTAAACGCGCTACACCAGATGTCCACTCCACATGTTGACCAACACGTGGAATCCTCCTACGCGCCCGCGCTAACGTCAGCAGATCTCTTCACGCGAACTATCACCCGCGCTCTATACAACGAGACCAGATCTCTCAATCCAGCGATCATCCTCTACAGTGCAGTTGACCAACGTTGACGTTTGGAAATCACGAAATGCAAGCGCTTAACTCCCGCGCCACTCTCGACCATCCAGACTTCACCAAAACGACACCGTTTTACTCAATTCTCGCGGCACTTCACGCAACACTAAGGAAAAAAAGATTCCTATCTAAATCTAACCAATTCGACTCCAAATTGCTACCATATTTCACCCGATAAACCCGAACTAAAATCTGGGCAACTCCAACTAGAGATCTGAATTTCCTCAAATAAGATTTCACCAAAAATTCGAAATTCCATAAATCAAAATTCTTAATTCTCGTGACTAATCTAACTCAAAATCCGATTAATCACAAGTCTAGAAATCTGATTCCTCACATTACCTCAGCTTTCTGGAAAATTTTGCATAGAGCTATGGGTACGAAGTTGACCTTTAGCACAGCTTTTCACCCCAGACAGATGGTCAATCAGAAAAGGGTGATTCAGATTTTAGATTTGCTCAGAGCGTGTATTGTGGATTTTTCAGAGAGTTGGGATCTGAAATTACCATTGGTAGAATTTGCGTACAATAATAGTTTTCAAGCATCTCTCTAGATGGCTCCATATGAAGCTCTCTATTGCCGCAAATGTAGAACGCCTCTTCACTAGGATGAAGTTGGCGAAAGAGATGGTTTAGGACCAGATGTAGTAGAGCAAATAGCAGAAGCTGTTAAAAAGATAAAAGAACAAATTGATTCAGATTTTTAGATTTGCTCAGAGCGTGTATTGTGGAGTTTTTTCAGAGAGTTGGGATCTGAAATTACCATTGGTAGAATTTGCGTACAATAATAGTTTTCAAGCATCTCTCTAGATGGCTCCATATGAAGCTCTCTATTGCCGCAAATGTAGAACGCCTCTTCACTAGGATGAAGTTGGCGAAAGAGATGGTTTAGGACCAGATGTAGTAGAGCAAATAGCAGAAGCTGTTAAAAAGATAAAAGAACAAATGAAAGCTGCTCAAATTCGGCAGAAGAGATACGCAGATAATAGGAGAATAGATCTGAATTTTGAAATTGGCGATCATGTATTTCTGAAAATTGCTCCAATGAAAGGAGTAATGCGTTTTAGGAAGAAAGGAAAGCTGAGTCCAAGATATATTGGACCATATGAGATTTTAGAAAGAATAGGAACGCTAGCTTATCGTTTAGCACTGCCCCCGCAGCTGTCAGCAGTGCATAGCGTTTTTCATGTTTCAGCTTTGAGGAAATATATTCCTAACCCTTCGCATGTGCTAAGCCATGAGCCAATCCAGTTAACCAGATTTAAGTTACGAAGAGAGACCAGAAAAGATTCTTCTTCGAGAAGTTACAAAGCTAAGAAACCGTAGTATTCCTATGGTTAAGATACAATGGTCTAACCAATTTGAGCGAGAAGCTACGTGGGAGACAGAAGCTGATATGCTTAAACTTTACCCATATCTATTTGGTAAGTAAAATTTCGAGGACGAAATTTCAATAAGGAGGGTAGAGTTGTAACGCCCCAAAATCCATAGGACCACATGTTTGAATCTTATTTATTTCAAAGGTCGAAATGAAAATTTAAATGTTAGCATAAGCTATTTTATGAAAGCTGATTTTACTGATTTCAGAATTGAGGTACGACGCAGCCATCTCCAGCAGATGTCTCTCCAAGCGCAATACACGAGCAAGTTTTAGAAAACTGTTGAAAACGATTTTAAGTAGAACAAAATGATTTCTTTATAAATGGGTTTGGTAGATTTGCAAATTAAAATATTGAGAGGGAACTTTACTAAAATTTATAACTTTAGGTAAACTGTGTAAGGCTTGATGAATACACCTCAAACTTGCCACTATTCCCTCCATACAATACCTGTTTTTGAAGGAAAAGTTCATTTTAACTTTAAAATAGAAAACTCTTTTGTGTTCTTTCAAATATCTTCAAAGAAGCTCGTGTGTTTGCTTGAGGAGAAGGAACTCTGCAGGAATAAACTGCTGTCGTAAAGTCAAGTTCAAAGGCAAGAAAAAGTTGATCCTTGCTACACCATTTTAAAGCATATATTGTTCTTCAGTATATGTTTGATTACCTATATGTTAAAGATATGTTTAAGTTCATGTTTACGTATGTTCAAAGAAGATTTACGTATGTTTAAGAAAGAAAGATTGGTTTCAAAATATATGTTTCTGCTTCCAACGTTTTCCAGAATGTTTTAAGAAAGTAAAGATGTTTTCAAACTACTGAGAAGTTCATATTTGAGTGATGTATGTTCATGAATGTTCTTCTTTCTGGTGAATGGTAACATCTGAACTGGACTCTATGTAATCGATGAGGCTAGTCGAAGCAGAATCTATGTCTGGTTTGATAGGCAGAACTGGTATCGTAGATGTCGTTTGTGATGTTGCAGCACCAAGTTCCTTGTCATATTTTGTTTCCTATGTCAGCAACTGAATTTCATATTTAAAATCAGCAGTTTTCATTTCAGCTAATTTTTTCGCTACACCTTAGATTTGTTCAGATTTCACATTGGTAAATACTTCACTGCTGAGTCGCTTACGATTATTCATTGACATCTGAGTTGACTTAGTTGCGTTGACATCTGAGTTGACCAAGTTGTTGCTGTTTTATTCCTAAACATTATTCCTGCGTTTACATCCGATTTGACCAACAAAATCTGTTTTTATTGTTAGCGATGTATTTCCATAGTCAGATCTGTTTCATGCTAACAATACTATTCTTTGTTGTCACATCTGTTCAGCGTTACGCTCCAAATGAGAAATCTGTTTTCACAAACGAGATCTGTTTTGTTTTCCAGTACAATTTCCTTTAGAGAAATCTGTTCGCATTTCAGCGATTACTTTCCAGTAGTCAAATCTGATACTCAGTAAAGTTTTAAAATGGGAAACAAGTTTTAAAAGAAGCGAACCCAGTAAGATTTCAAAGGAAATTTCAAAGAAAGAAATCCAAAGATAAGAGTTTAAAGGAATGAAAGTTTATTTTAAGGATTTATGGCATAGATAACAAACGGTCATCAGGAAGGGTCAGTGCCTGGCTGACGAACCAATGTGCCCCTTCAACAGCAGGAAGGATCAGTATTACGGATTGACGGATCTGTATACCCCTTCACAATGAGCTTTATGCTAAGAACTGATATCAGAAGTCATTTGATCAAGTGCACATTGGACCTAAGGAGAGCTTCTAAGCCATTAATCATAAAGTTCAAGAAATTAATTGAAAGGATTTGGGTTATTGTCCCCGCATCCAAGCTATGAAAGAAAGTTTAAGATGTTTACGAAAGAATTTTTACGTTTAATGAAGTTCCTTTAAACTCAGTTATGTAAATGTTCAGATGTCTGCCTGCGTTAAATGACTTTGATATTACTCAGATTTACTTGCTGAGCCCCTAGGCTCATTAGCTTTTAAAATGGTGTAGGTGAGACAGTTAAGGGACAAGCGGAAGGTGGAACCTGAGACAGCTGGGTGGTGAAGTGTTTATCTATGGACAGCTTTTTGTCTTAGCTGTTGTTGCCGTTTATCATAGACATCTGTATTAGATCTGTTGCAACAGTAGCAAATTCATATAGAATTTCAGATGTTGTAATATCGCATTTGAAGTATATATATGAAATCTATTTTCCGCAAAATTTCAGTACTTGGCGCCAAACGTGTGTATGTCAGTTTTGTGTTTGTGTTTCGAAATTTTTCTATGTTATAAGAAATAAAGATTATAACAAATTGCCGTTTAGCCCTTCTTTTTATTTCAAAATTTTAAATTACCCCAAATCCGTGACCCCGTGGGATATGATGATCCTCATATCCAACAATCTCCCCCTTTTTGATTTACACAAAACCTGAATAAACATATGCACTAATGTTTATGGTTTGAATTATTTCTCCCCCTTTTTGTGGGAATCAAAAAGGGTTACAAAATCTTGTCTTCCCTACAAGATTTAAAACAAGTCTCCCCCTCAACGCTATATTTAATTTTTTAAAAGAAATCGATTTTTGGGAAGACATTTTTCGAAAAGCAGCATGCTGTGATATTTGAAAAACAGATTCTGTGATACTTGAAAATTCTCATATATTCAGACCAGAGGAGTAATTGAGGATTCAATTTACAGAATCTCTTCCATTTTTCTCTAAGATTTAGCCTTGCCAAACCTAGAGATCTTGGCGTACACACAGATCTCGCACAATCGTGTCAGCTCATCAGAAGAGATTTTGCTGCAATTTTCTTTCGAGAAACTGCTCTACAATTCAATAGACATTACTCCCCCTATCTTCATAAAATGAGTTTTTAAAACTCTTAAAATGATTTTGTAGCACAGAGAGCCTTCGCAAGATGAAAACAGATTTGAAAACACTATCAGAACTGCAAATATTTTAAAACTTTAAAAATTTTCGATTTAAAATGCACTTTCAAGAACAACTCGCTCTGATACCACTTGTTAGGATCGAATATGATGTCAGGCCTCATGCTCACATCATAGATAAACCATGCAAACACTAGCGGAAGCAACTAAAAAGTGGCTAAATTTTAATTTTTTTTTTGCTTTTGGCCTGACAGAAAGACAATATAATTTAAAATACGGAAATACTCAAAATATATCCCAGTTACGCAAAACAAGCAAAGCCTACAAGCCCAAAGTAAAACAGTACAGCATAAACATGCATCAAATACCTGACAACAACCACAACTGAATACAACAGACTACTAGCTATAAATATCTGATCATCACACGGGACATCCCACCCGCGGTGATACCAGTGCATATAGATACTATACATAAATGGGACACTCTAAGCACCTCTTGGGGCACCTCCAGCCGGGCCAACTCCACGACCAGCTGAGTAACCTGGGAAACCCGAAACAACACACAAGCAACAAACACAACAGCCCCAGAGGGACATCGGACCCCAGTACGGAGAGCAACTAAATAAAAACAGCAGTAAGCAAAGATAAAATGCATATGCTATGCATGGGATACGGGACAACAGCCGAAGGCTACAATCGAGCAAAGGAGCCAAAGAACTCAAACATAGCTCAACGAAATCTGCAGAAGATATGTGTCCACGGTGTGTGTAGGACAAGTGGGAGCTACCCACTCACCCCTACTCGGACACCCGTACCGGATATATCAACAGCTCAACCTGTCGTTGGCCAACCTATGAACTGTGGTAAGTTAGCCACTCGGCACATAGGGGCTAACAAATCCCAGCAGGGAGATGAGAGTGCGGTATTGCCGCTCGCCCTCGCATCCTGGTAAGAACAGAACAGCAACAACAACGAAACAACAAAACAATGGCTGCAATAGCTGAAGGAAATGATATGCCAATGCGTGTATGAAATCATAAACAGCAAGCATATAACATATGCACAAACAACAACCACACATGGCAATCACACACAGCCATCTCACAATTATCCATGCCAGATCCATGCTGTAATTACAAGCTCAAAATCCATACCTTGAATCTGTTACGCTCACCACAACGGGGTCCCGAGAAATCTGGTAAGAACCTGCTAAAAACAACGCACGCACAGAACTCAAGAGCTACACATAATTTACGGCCTGGGAGAAAAACCTCAACCAGCAATTAATCCTACCCAACAACTCAACAGGAAGCTCTAAACAAGGCTAAGAGTAAGATATCATCGAATAATTCGAAGCGCTACCTGAACAACGCAACACACGGCCGAAGAATCTGCTTCGCGATCTTTATTCCAGCCAACTATGCTTCCAGAAAATAGTATAGGATGAAGCACCTTCACGAGAGGAGTCCAACGCTACCTCACACGTTCAAAACGACGACCGGAAACGACGGGAATCGTCGGAGAAAAGCTACGGTGAACAGAGCTTAGGGTTCGCGACAGAGCTCGACAATTGGAGAAAATATTCTAAGTATGGAATCTCATATGAAATCGAAGACCAAGTCTTCTATTAAATATACTTATCAACAGCTGACAGAAACAGGAACAGATTCCACCGACAAAATCAGTTGTCATCGCTTTTATCTCAACCAACTGCTGAAATCTCGCACCAGTAGAGTCCTATCGCTAAACAGCGAATAACTAAACAAAACGACGTCGCAGAGGAACAAGTCACCTCGCTACCAACTGCTGATCAACAAACCAGCAGCTGAATAAAACAACGCAATAGATCCCTCAACAGTAGATGTCTAATGCGAACAACAGCTGACGCTAAACGTTACACCCAAATTGTTGTCGTTACAACTTATCAAAACGACGTACTTTCGCTACCCGCTACGAAACACGCTAACGAAACCAACAGCTGGTTCCTGTTCACAAAACGTCGTCGCTTCAAAGTCCCTTAGCGCTCTCTGCTGACCATCGCAACTAAAACACCAACGTCTAAAATCCACGTCAGCATTGCTGCTACTTCCTACCAAAACGAAACGAATTAAATACCAATAGCTGACGCGATCGCTCAACGACTGATGCAAAACCCGAATAGATATCTCTCCCGCGACACCTGATAGCATCTCAACGGCTGATTCTGTGAGGATTGAGAATTTGGATTAGTGGTTAATTGTTTTGATTTGGGATTAATCACGTGATTTTGAGGTTCCTGCTGAATTTGTGAGCGTCGCGTTAATTTTGGAGAAAAATGGCAGCAGCAGGTTACTGTAGCTCGTGCTGGTGAATTTTGAATCAGCATAGATGACGTCAGCGTGACGCAAGGAGATCTGCTGGTTTGGTTTTGAAGTTTGAAGTTGCTGCTGGTAGACGTTGCGCGTAGCGTGAGATTGAGCGAGGAAGTGACACGCGTTGGTCAACATTTGGAGTGTTGACTATTGATTTCAGCAGTGGCGCTTGTGAACAGTGATCAACTGATGGTTTGTGGAATTAGTCGCGAGAGCTATCGGTAGATATGATGACGTGGGCGTGACGTATTCCTTACTGCTGGTAGTTATTGCGTTGTGTGGTTGCTGCTGATCAGCAGGCGCGCTTATGCGAGAGCGTTGAGAAGCGGCGTCGTTTGATTAAGTGAAAACGCTACGTTTTGCAGCTTTGTGTTTAGAGATCAGCAGTTGGCAGCTTTGCTTACGTATATGAAACGTCGTCGTTTGATTTAGTAGATGCGTCGTCGTTTTGAGTGTTTCTCGCGACCAGCAGATAGATTTCTTTGTAGAGAGAGCTGTTATCAGCTCTTGGTTGTTTTGCTTGCGAGAGCTGTTGTCAGCTGGTGATTGCTACGGCGTCGTTTAGATAAGTTGGAACGGTGTCGTTTTGAAGGTTTTCGTGCGATTGTTGTTTAGTTGTTGCTGCTGAATTTTACGAAAAGAAAAGAGAGATTGCTGCTGATAGACTTCTGCTGAATACTTCGATGGATTTTAGTGAATCAGCAGGCGAGGATTGAAGAGGTATTTTTAGAAGTGTTGATCGACACTCAGATTTATTTTGAGCCAGATATATCTTATCTCTTCTTCTCCAAACCCTCGTCGAGCTACTGTTCACCGAGACATTTCTTCCCTAGATTTACATCGCATCCAGCCTTTGTTTTTGGAGATCTTTGTGGCGCTGAATTCCCCTTGCTTAACTCTTTCGTTTGCTACCCTTTTGAGACGATTGAATTGCGCTGGAAGTGGAAACGCGAAGTTTTGAGCTTGGTTTTTAGTAGTCTAAGTCTGCGTAGAAGTGTAGAATTTGGATTAGCTTCTGGCAGTAGGTTTAGCGTGATTATGATTAAGAATTGAGCTAAGTTATTAGCTATGTTGTAACAGATTTCAGCTTCTAGGAAGTGTCCTGCCGCGTGAATTGAGCCAGGAGGAATCTGTTAGGTAATTTGAAGGAGGAAAGGTACGATTTGAGCAGCCCTTAGCAGTTGAGCGTGAACATGTTTATCTCTTCAGTGTTGTGAACGGCTGTTATGTGGCTTACGTGACTTTACATGCTGGAATTGATTGAGTCATGTTTTGCTTCACGTATTATGAACTGTATGCATCTAGCTTGGATATTGAATGGCATTCATGCATACATCTTGAGCCTGATTTACAGATTTGAATTGATACCTGATTGGGTGCCACATTGTGACTGTCCGACTGTTGAGTCGTGTCCGAAAAGTCCAACGCTATCGTCGGAGCGGTGAGTACCGGATACGAGTGTCTACCGCCGAGCTGTGATGGGCTGACGGGCCCCGATGATCATGGACCGATGATTTCCCGGTTGATAGACCGTGGTATGGAGGCTTGATTTGAGTTGCCAGTTGATAGACTGGTCTAGCTATCCGATTTCTTGATAGCCCTCATGCATTCATAGAATTGATTTGTATCATGTTGCATGTTTATCTGCTCTGATAGCTCTTCTTACTGAGGCTTGACCTCGTACTTGTTTCCTGCTTTTG